>CM070833.1:21267256-21544756 GCA_036326025.1 Chrosomus eos
CAACTTGGATACAGTATGCAACAAATAAATAATTACAAGATGTTCTAAAACATAGGCTAAAAATAACTGCAACAAAGGTTCTTCATGTTTTGTTATGAATTCAGGCATTGAGAGAGTTAATACAGTCTTTGAGAGTATGAGGTGATTCTGGTCAAACAAGCACTTATAAAACAGCTCTCCACCCATCTGCTATTTTTAGTGATGCTAATTGATTTACAGTCTGTGTTTCCTGATCAATGCAATGAAAACATTTCCCTGATAACCCATTTGCTTCATCTCCCCCTTGATGTTCCCCCCTTCCGTTCAGTCATTTACAATTATTTCTGGTTTGTGTCCTGTCATGTTCTATTGAAATATATTTAACTCGGTGCATTTAGCAAAACTAAAGGCTCAAAAATCCATCAGTCACAAGACCTCCTGAAAGTCTTGCAGTCAGATACCAATGTAGTCAACGAGGCCTGAGTGACAGACATCAATAACAGGATAATATAATCCACTGTATTGAGAGTTTTTACTGTCAGTCTCCGCACACTATCAGAGGGGAGACGACAAGATGAACCAGTTTTCGGTTTGGCTTTCCAAACCCGCAAAGTTTTAAAGGAGTAGTTCACCCAAAAAAAAAAAAAATCTGACACAAAAGACCTGGATACTTTATTGTTTTTAATATGTCTGAATCAAAAGTTTGAATAAGTAGTAAATAAATGCAAATATTATACAAAACACTACAGTTCAAAGGTCACTTTTCAAAGTCTCTTATGGTCACCAAAGCTGCATTTATTTGATTAAAAATACAGTAAAAACAGTTGTGAAATATTTTTATATATATATATTTTTTTTATTTTAATTTATATTTATAAAATGTATTTATAATGAATTGTGATTGGCCAAGCTGAATTTTCAGCAGCCTTTAATCAGTTATTCGATCAATCAGATAAAATACATTTTAATATAAATGTATATTTGTTGACATTTAATTTATTTACTGAACATGGCCATTGTAATGAATCCTTGTAGAATGAAGTAGTTAATTTCTCTAGAAACAACAGCAAAAAGAAAGAAAGAAAGACAGACAGACAGATAGGAGAAAGAAAGAAAGAAGACAGAAGAAGAAGAAAGAAAACGAAAGAAAAAAAAAGACAGACAGACAGGCAGAAAAGAAAGAAGAAAGAAAAAGAAGACAAGACAAGAAAGAAAGAAGAAGAAAGAAGAAAAGAAAGAAGACAGACAGAAAAGAAGGCAGAAAGAAGAAGAAAGAGAAGACAGGAAAGAACAGACGACAGAAGGAGAAAAAAGAAAGACAAGAAAGAAAGAAAAAGAAAGAAAGAAGAAAGAAAGAAAGAAGAAAAAAGAAGAAAGAAAAAAGAGAAACAGAAGAAAAAAGAGAAAGAGAAGAAGACAGACAGGCAGAAAGAAAAGAGAAGAAGACAGAAAAGAAAGAAAAGAAAGAAAGAAAGAAAGAAAAAGAAAGAAAGACAGAGAAAGAAAGAGAAAAGAAAGACAGAAGAAGAGAAAGAGAAAGAAAAGAAAGAAAGAAAGAAAGACAGACAGACAGGACAGACAGGAAAGAGAAAAGACAGACAGACAGACAGGCAGAAAGAAAGAGAAAGAAGACAGACAGACAGGCAGAAAGAAAGCAGACAAATGACAGCAGAAAGAGAAAGACAGACAGACAGACAGGCAGAAAGAAAGAAGACAGACATACAGACAGCGAAAGAGAAAAGACAGACAGACAGATAGGCAGAAAGAAGAAAGGACAGACAGACAGGCAGAAAGAAAGAGAAAGACAGACAGGCAGAAAGAAGAAGAAAGACAGACAGACAGGCAGAAAAGATAAAAGACAGACAGACAGGCAGAAAGAAAGAAAGAAAGACAGACAGACAGGCAAAAAGATAAAAGACAGACAGACAGACAGACAGACAGGCAGAAAGAAAGACAGACGCAGGCAGAAAGAGAAAGACAGACAGACAGACGGGCAAAAGAGTAAGACAGACAGACGGCAGATGACAGACAGAAACAGACAACAGACAGACAGAAAAAAAGACAGATAGACAAACAGAAAGACAATTGACAGACAAACAGAAAGACAATTGACAGACAGAGAGAGAAAGACAGGAAGGAAGACAGACAGATGACAGAAAGAAGAAAGACAGGCAGAAAAACAGACAGATGAAAGAGAGAGAGAGAGAGGAGAGAGAGAGAGAGAGAGAGAGAGAGAGAGAGAGAGAGAGAGAGAGAGAGAAGAGAGAGAGAGAGAAGAGAGAGAGAGAGAGAGAGAGAGAGAAAAGAGAGAGAGAGAATCTGCACACCTGCTGCACGTTGTAGAACTGCTTCTCTGATTTAAATCCAGGTCATCAGACAGAATCACCTGAGCCTGACAGAATCTGGGCCAATGAGAGGAAGCTAGAGAAACGCACAGCTGGACAGAACAGGTGCATCTGGAGTAAAGACACTGCTGAGCCTTTCAAACCGAAGGAGGAGAGAACCTGAAACTACACTAAATCTAACCCTTCAACAGAGACCACATCTACCAAAAATAAATCCACCTCATTTATGTTCTACTTACTAGTTTCTTCTTTAATACAGAGTCTCTGAGATAGTTAGCCTGAGCAGCACTGAATCAAATAATCTTTTTATGGTCAATTATTATCATGCTATTACAGCTAGAAATTGCCTTCTGCTTCTCTGATACTGTTGGCTGGTTCTGTTGTCATAGAAACAGGTAAAAGCATGTCAGGATGCTCAGCCACCCCTGAATTACAAAATACTACAGACACAAAAACACTCACAAAAAAAACATTGCACACTGTTGTAAACTCCCACATAACAAAAGACCTTGCTCTCAGAGGCCCACACACACGCCCTCAGTTCATAACACACTCTCACACACACAAACACAGACAGACACCAGCGCTGTGTAAAAACTCAGAGATATACAGCAATGTCTTTGAACACACAAACACACATGTCTGCTAACTGATGCTGCAAACACACAAGTAGAAAACAGCACCTTATAAGGCCTCATAAACAGCTCTTCTTCTGAAGCACATTAAAATATCATCAGCGTCATTATACAGGATTTAGTCTATTAAATCTTAAAGTGTTTTCATTATAAAACAGAACCAGTGTCAGTGATGAAACATTGCAGTGCTGCTCCTCGTTTTCTTTCATTCCATATTTTCCATCTCTCTCCTCTCAAACTACAAGCCACTCATCATTTAAAGTTGTTAAATTACAGTTTACGTTAAGCTACTAATAAACTGCAAGTTACTGGAAAAAACTAAAACGTCTAAACTACTCTCTTATCACTGAAATTTGTAGCTTCTTGTAGCATCACAAATTTAGTTACTTCCCGAAACTCACAGGAAATTGGCATTAGCCCTAGCAATAATGTCCTGTCAACAAATACCTATGAGTTTGACTGACAGTAGACAGATGTTTCCCGAGGAGTGTACAAACTAACACACTATACATACACATCACGGACACGATTCGACAGTTAAATGGTCCTGGAAAAAAAGTCACACTTGTACTGGTCACAGAATTTCATCTAGTGGTACTGTGCCCCCAAAAATTTTTTTACTCTGAAAGCTTATTTTTTGAGATGCCAACCTCTAATTTTGAACACAACTTTATTAGATTTATGGGTTTGATTTTCTCAGTTTTAGAAAGTATACAGTATTTCATATACATTTTTAAAATAGCATTTTTATTTTACAACTTTTTTTCAATTCAGCAATAATCTGCCAAGTGTCTTCTTTAAAAAGAGGACGTGCTCCAAAGCATTAAAGATTTACAACTGTTTAAATGGGAAATAAATGGATCACAACTATTCCATAAATATAATTTAGTACCATAAAATCCACTAAAAATACAAGATATTAGATGAACATTATTGAACTAAAATATAGAACATTCATTTAAAGGTGGGGTATGTGATTCTTTTTTTTGTCCATTTTTTCAAAATAACTTGAAATCCTATTCTTAACCCACTTAGAGCCACTGCGTTAGAAGCACTGAAATGAAAATTAAGCAATTTAATATCTGTGGAATGGGCAGGACTCGAAAAACTCCAGCCAATCATTTCCAAGACCACCTAGAATCATTGGACAGTAAGTTCGTCAATCAAACGGTCGTACCATACCCCCCTCCCCCCAGCGCGCGTGACCCAGTCAGGGCCAGTGTTGGAGGAAAGAAGGTAGGACCATTTGAATTGTGTATTTTCAAAATCTGCCATTTTTGAGCACCACCAGAAGGTAGAGCATGGTCAGTGCCTCAGAGTGATGCATATTAAACCCTGCGGTTGGTCACTGTTCAGAAAGTCATATCTAAATAGGATCATCAGTAGGTTGGCAGTGCTGATTGGTTCAGCCTCAGGAACAGCTCTGCAGGGACCCAGCGCTCATCCGGTCCACCTGGAACATGAGACTTTATTACTCTGGGACCGCAGATCCTCACTAATGACGTTAAATCTGCAGAGAAATGAGCTCTCACTAAACACGCCAGCCAGCCGATAACAAACAAGACAGCTGGACAAACCCCAGAGGACCTCAAGAACAACTCCATCCAAAAAAAAAGAAAAGAAAAAGTTTGATGTCTCATCCACTGAAATCCTTCAGTAAATCTAGTTCAGCTCTAGTGCACAACATATTGTCTTTATTTAATTTCATATAGCCTACACTTCAAACTGAGTTCACACCTTCCTTCCGTTTTTACAAAGAAAGATCAAACCACTACAATCTTTCTGAGAGAACGATGAACGAAAAGTTAGGTTTGACAATTTACACACTTAGACAACAAAACATTTCAAATCCTAACAAGGAAAGAGCACTAAATATCAAATAAAGACGCATTTACATAGTGTGACATCGCAAACACATTGAGAAGACGACAGGTAGACATCACTCCAGACCAGAGTAAATGTGCCATGTCTGGATTTAAAGCAGCGGTACAGGACAGGTGGCAGCCGTTTTATGTTTAAACTGGCCGCTTACCTTTTCTGATGCAGATAAGCTCATGTACTCCACAATTCCGCTCTCCACCTGCAGAAACAGAGCAACATTTAATGACAAAAAATACACACATGCAACAAGACATTAAACAGAAAAAACAAACAGACACTTATAACTGATGCAGACGAGACTTGAAGACTTCATCACAATGACAAAAGACAAAAGACAGGAAATGGATTTCAAAGAAACAATGGAAGATTTCATATACAGGGCAACTATTTTGTGTTGATATTTGGCACCTTCAACCAGTGCTGCTATTGTTAACTAAAACAAAGCACTTACTTACTAAAATTACTAAAAATTAAACTAAAATTAAAATGAAAACGGAAATTCAATATATATATATATATATATATATATATATATATATATATATATATATATATATATATATATATATATATATATATATATAAATACTATGATACAATAGTATATAAATAACATAACAGTACAAACCTGACAATATATTAAAACGTCAAAACATGATAATTACGTGATAATTTCAGGGATTTTCATTGCAACTAAATCTGTAAGATTTTGAAAAATTATTAAAATGTTCAATCAAACTATTTCAAAATCAATTTGCTTTAATTAGCCATTTCAGTGAATTTATAACAATATGCCTGAAACGAATACTGTGTTCGGAAAGGAAATTATGCATTCTACGGTGTCCCTAAAGGGACATGATGATGGGAAAAAATATGAGTTTGGGGAAAAAAAAATATATCTTTCAATATATTTTTGCATTCTCTCGCAATTAAATAGTTGGGTAATTATAATTTGCGGGCACCAGGGAGCCACTAACAATATGCGGGTTATTGAAATCGATTTTGAATGCACGCTCGCTTTTTACTTTTACTTTCCAATTCGCGATCACACATACTCTGTGTATAAGGAGCAGCGGAAATGACTGCACATTTGCACAAGAGAAGATATTTGTTAATGACGCTCAGGATGTGTTGCACGCCAAATCATCCGACATCATCCTGTCAGTCATCTCTCCTTACTCTCTTCATGTGATAAATGAATTATGATGTATATTGTAACCAACTACGGCAGCAAGCCATTTCTGTGCCTTTCCGAATTCAGATTTAGGCTTCGGCACATCCCTGTTTGTTTTATTGATGTTTTGTATGGAGGATAGGTGTAGAGAATCAAAAGGTCATTTTACCTCAAGTGCCCTTGAATTACACAGATTAAGGCATATGGCCATCCGTCAATGTTTTAATATAACACATCTGAAATATGTTCAATATGCGCACATAAAAATTGTAGCACATCAAATTTTGGCATCAACCTTTCAATGTACCCTGGTATCTAACTTTAGCAAACTTAATCTAAAGTATTCTGTAATCTTTAATATATGTCCTGCCAAATCAGGGATCACCAACATGTGAATCTGAACTCAGTGCAGTTAAAACTCAGACACACAATCTCAGACATCACCTCAGCAGAACGGCTCACTTTACACTTTGCAGCTGTGCTCAGGTGTTTGCGGAGACAGTTTAGGTCAGAAATGTCTTAAAAGCTGAAACTCACACTCATGCATTAGAAAGCAGCAAATAGGAGTTTCCATTATGTCCAGCGTAAGACTAACCCAAGATGGTCTGCAGAAGATTTCAGTTGGCAGTTGACAGTGGTTAGATTAAAACCTGGGACTGAATGAAGTGATACCCTACACCAGAGCAAAGCATTACATTTAAACATGAAGCTGAAATCCATCAACTGTTTGGTTACTGACAATCTTCAAAATATTTTTTTTTGTGTCTGTTCAGCAGCAGGAAAAAATTCATACAGGTTTGGAACAACCTGAGGGTGAATAAATTATAACAAAATATTTATTTTTGGGTGAACTATGCCTTAAAGAGACTAAAAAAGAAAAACAACATTAAAAAAATTGTACCGACCCCAACATTTTGAACGGTAGAGTATATTTTTAAACATTAATATAATAATATTATTTCTGTTTTTTAAACATACTTGTGCAATAAATAATATTATAACTGTGATTACTGGATGACATTGTCCTTGACGGGTCACTCAAACCTCCATAGACAAAATTGACCCCATTTATTTTAAGTGCTTCTAATATTAACAAAAGAACAACAGATTGTGTGGTTCTACAATCTGAGAACACTTGGAGTCCTGAATGAGAATCACTGCACTGACAAGAGCTTTATTCAACTGCAAATGGGACATTTTATTTAATCTACAAGTCTATTAAACCACATTCAGTTGAGGGTTTAGTGACCTTAAAAAAATCAATTCAATTCAAGTTTATCTGAATAGTGCTTTTCTCAATACATATCATTACAAAATAGCTTTACAGAAATTGCAAGTTTCAATGTTACAATGGAGAAGTTATCGGTCAAAGGTGAGAGTCTCGAAGTAATGCCCATTGTCCATACGAATAATGTCCATATAAAGGCCTCATTATGCTTCTGCGTCAACTCCACGGCGTAGCTACGTCATCACTCCTACGTGTCGTTGCCGTTTTATGGTTCTGCGTCAGGTTGCGTTGCATGACGGTGCATCTGACCAATCACAGCCCTTGCGGTCTGCGTCGCCTCGACGCGTAGTTGGCGTAGGGGTCAGAGATGGGTTCGTGGCGACACAGAGGGGTCTGCGGGGGTACGCCGCCATTTCAACGCAGAAGCATAAAACAGGCTTAAGAGTACAGTAAAGGAAAGCAAAAGCCATGTGTTTGACTTTAAGACCACTTCTCAATTTGTGCTTTAAATCTGATTAGAGCTGGCTTTGATTCTGGCTCAGCATTGGTGTGAATCAAATACCTTTGGGATTTAGCTTGTGGGGGGTTGTAATGTCCCGTTGACCTGCAGAGGTGAGTTTTTTTGTGGTGAGTAAAGGTCAATCTGGAGGAGAGAGATGGATGCAGCCAAGGATGTCAGTTTATGAATTCTTAATGCGTGCTGTCAAGCTGTAACCTGAGAGAAACCCTAGACATCTGTGATGTGGAGTCTAATCATGGTGGAATTACATCTAAGACTAAATTTCACAATGTGGATCTTTCCATGGTAATGAAGCTTGATCACTGATATTATAGCAGTACTGTAATTAGGAAGCATCTAGATTACTCACTGGAAAGTCACATACTGTTATATGACAAAAGCAGAGGCATGAATTGAGTATGGCAGTGTATAGTGGCTACCATACCTTGGCTGCCTGGTCAGGTCAATGCAAAGTAATATTAGCGGTTATATTAGTATGTGTAACATAGATTTTGTAATTGTTTAATAGAAGAGAAAACCAAGTAAATTAAATCGATCTGTTTGTTCATGTCACACACATTCAATGGCACTGCAAATGTGTCTATTTACAATGTGATTTTGCAGCGTAGAGTATTGTAGCCAATCACAGGCATTTCTGTTGAAAATAATGACCAATAAGAGGTATTAAAGTTACCAGTAGTGAGAATCCACTCAGTATTGCTCAAAACTGGGAGTGTCAGACCAACTGCAACAATGATCAATTAAAGACATTTAAAGATGATTTTAAGCAAAATGGCTGAAAAATGATACATAAAATAACTAAAAATATGATTTAATAGATTATCAAGACAGATACCGAGTTTCGTAACGGTACACCAATGCATTCGTAAAGTGTAGCATTTAAAATCATGATATTATATTGTAATTAATGGCAATATCCTTGTTTTGTTCTTCTATAGCGCCACCAAGTCAGCCCATAGATGTTCTCAGAGTGAGCCCATACATGTGTGTCAAATTTGGTGAAAATATCTCATTATTTTAAAGAATTTTAGAGTTATAGACATTTATATGTATGAGAGCATAAAAAAGGATGGGTGACTTTGATTGGATTTTTTTGCCACTTACTATCAAAATTTTGACATTTGGGCATTAGTATGTGGCCAGCAACCTATGTTTTCCGAATTTCCTACGTTGGTTTCGTCTCGAACAGACTAACAGTTTCAAAGATATTTGCAAAAGTTCTTTAAAGCGCTAATTTACAACGTTGCGCTAATTATAAGGCAAAACCTAGCAGGTTTGGTGTCGTTGGACTCGGCAAGGATTCAGGAATGATGACTCCTGTGAAAATAAGTAAACAAAATCCAAAGTTATAAGCATGTAAATATTTTTCAGAATCTTTCCATTATGGAAAATGACGTCATCGGGTGTAAGGAATCAGAGGGAACAAGATTTTTGTTTCTAGCTCTTATGGTTCAAAAGTTATTAGCATAAACATGAGTGAAAATTTGGACAGGTCGTGGCGCTAAAGGGATTGAGTTAGAGACTCCAGATTTGCTATGGTGACAGGTCTGACTGTCCTCTATCATTGTGCCAAATTTCATAACTTTTCCGCAAGCGGTTCTATGGGCTGCCATAGACTTCCATGGTGGAAGAAGAAGAAAAAGAAACGGAGGCATAATAAGAACGCAAACGGATACAATAAGTGCCTATGCACTTTCAGTGCTTGGTCCCTAATAACAATACAAACAAAATAATTTAAAAGGTGGAAGAATGCTGAAAATTACCATCCAGTTGCTGTTTAAATTGATTCCTGACAAATGTACTGTACCTTTAACACAGAACGATTTCTCCACAGTCACACTGAAGAGCTACTGACAAGGTTTTTTGTCGCACAGCCAGTTTTTCAGACCCACAGTGTATAAAGCAGATTACAATTACATTAAGGTCTAACAGCCCTGCCCCTGCTAAATATGCAATATTCCATTGATTCTAGTTGAACCTAGGTTGAACTCACATACTCAGATACAAAGATCTAGCTACTGGATTTGAGTTAGCAGACTTTGAGAACTTCTCAGTTCTATTTGGGTGGTTCATGGTCAGCTTAATCTGCAAATTGGACCAGATAAGTCAGAATTTCTGAGGCCTGTGGTTAATCTCCAAGGATTCTGCTCTGGAGGCCAGTTCGGATTCAGTTTTGAGGGAAATTCGATTGATGCCAAGTCTGTAAATAAACTAAGTAAACTAGGCCAAGGTGAGGTTGCAGGGCCAAACCCCAAGTACTTTTGTCCTCTTTCTCGCTTTCATCCATCTCCCCCTTTCAACAGGGCTGTTTTGTATTTATAGAGGCCCGTCCCAGTTTTACATTTGTTCAAATCCTTGACTGAGGAAAAAAGAAAGCGAGAGGGGGAAAAATAATTGCCCTTGGACCTGGAGATCACACTTTTGTGAAGCAAAGTCATGCCAACCTTTGCATCTCCTTAGGTGCTAAAGACCAATCACACATTTGTCTCCTCAGAAAAGAATTTTAAATATCAAGCAACAAGAAAAAAGCCACCAAAAGGACCACCATAATATAGTAATTCATAGCTCTAAGATGTACACAACTTATTTTCAAAAAGATAATATAAAATTAAGAACACTCTTTCAATATTCTCTACTAATCATAATGCATTTTAAACTCGTCCCAAGAATCACATATGGGTGCAGTTTCTTGGCTCATGAGGAGAGTTAAGTACCTGTGAGTACTACTGTATAAATACTAACACTGACCTCCCAACCAGATCACAACTATAGTGAGACCAAGGTAGAGATTCAAATATATCCTTCGCCTGCTACTACTATATCTACATCATATCTATACCTAGAATCCTTTATGCCTGGGCTTAACAACTCCAGATTTCATGTGCTATTTTCACCATCTCTCACTCTCTGTAAAGAAATAACATCTTATCCTCACAGACTGACAGATTTACACACAAATCCGCTTTGGCTTCAGAAACAAAAGCACACAAAAGCAGCTCCCCAGAATGGATGTAATGAAAATGCCACTGAGAAACAGCACTACCTGTGATTTTCCAATATCCCATGGTGGGTTTGCTGACTGAGTACTGAAGCTCATTTGAATTGTTCCCTGGTTTTCTTTCTTTGGGTCTTTTAAACGTACCTTTGGAGAAAGACCTGCACCCCCTGAATAATGCAACAGTGGAGCAACTGCTGAAGTGAACAGATTACAGTAAATCACTATCAATCAGAATGATTTAATAATAAGAAAAGAAATGAGGAAAAGAAAAAGTAATTAACAAGAAATGGCAAAATATTATCGCATGTAAGTTTAGTGTGTGTTAGACAAAGTCTACACTCAAAAAATGAACGAGGAAGGTTGTGCACTTTACATAATATATTTATATTTAGTTTACTTATAATAATTGTGTTTGTTGACTTGAAATGTTTTTTTCTAGTAAGGTCAACATAATTATGTCTCAACTTAACAGTACAAAATCCTAATGCGTTGTCTAAACACAAACTATTTATGTTAAGTAAAAAATTCTTACATCCAGATGGTGGCAGTATAGTGCGACGCCAACTGCCATTTTGCCCTAACTTAATTTGATTGTGTTCAATCTGTTTAACTATATCTATTACATGTGATTACATGATTGACTTGTGTTGCATTGACTGAAACTGGGCGGTGCTTGTTAGTTCCCAGCATGCTTTGCATATGGTTGAATTAAGAGAGAATAAATGTTAAAATTAAGTGTTATTTTATATTTTTTTGAGAAAATGAGAAAAGGGGAAGACTTGATAGTGTGTAATTGTGTTTAATGTTCAATAACATTGGAATTATTAGAACCTTTTAAATTACAGTGGCTTACCATGGTGGAGAAGAGTGGAGCATTTTGTTTGGCTGTGGACTGATAACAAGTTTTTCTACTGCTTTGGTTGAAGGAGCGTGTAAATCATAGCATTTAAGATGCTAATATGTGCTGCTGCTAGCAGCACATATTATATATTAGCTATTATAATAGCTATACTCTCATACGTAATCTCACTAAATTAACTAAGATTAAAACACATAACTCAAAAAAGATGCAATTGAGTTTAATGGAAATGTTAATATCATGTTTAACCAATGCATCTATTTTGTGTTCAAATAACATGATAAAGGTTGGTTGACTTAACTTGGTTTGTTTAGATGGAATATAGGTGGCATGATTAAATCATGTTCATCCAATGAATTATTTTTTTGAGTGTACTAATTCTGGGAATGTGATGCTGAATACAGCTCTAGCTTTCAGAGTCCAATCAACACATTATTTTAAGGGTTTGCAGAGTGTTATATGCCTTTATTATCAAGATTTTAGAAAAGAATAATATCTTACATACAGTTTCAAGACAGAAGATAATTTTTAGTAACTCAATGCGTTTAAAGACTCATTTTAGGCCATTTACATCTTATTAAAGGGTCACTTCACCCATTTGCATTAAGGTTTGTATTGTTAGAAACCCAGTCATATATTATAATGATGGTGGAATTTTGCTTGTTTTTTTTATGAGATGGGAGAAAAAAGAATTTAAGTGTTTTACTTCCGTCCTATCGTGACGTAAATATCGTCATTTTGCGTCACGATAGGACGGAAGATAAATTTCATTGAAAAGTGTATAGACTACAAACATTATCTCATTATTATTCAAGGGTGTGGGACCCACTCACCCTACAGGCCTATTACAGATCAGTGGGTGGGACTTCACTTGCAGAAACCGAAATCAATATCCGCCATCTTGTTTTTGGAAGCTAAGCTAACAAGCGCTGTGGAGATAGGAAGTATGACAATGACTGAAGAAACTATACATGATATGGAAGAAGAGGATTTTGAAAGTCTGCTGCTCGAATCCGATGTTCGTGGCTATCTTTACGAGCCGCAATATAGTGAAGAGCAGCTGAGGCTGATGGAGGAACAGGAGGCGGCTGCCTGTCGCGGTCGAGGAGCCCGGACTGCCTCGAGCTGAGGCGGACTGCTGTGCCTGTGCTCTCGCTGTGCGCTACGGACACAGATAGAGTCCGTCTGCTGCAGAGAATTTCAACGAAGGGACGTTTGTGTTGTGATGTGAACCACCATAGTTTCGCCTGACTGAACATCCAGGTATCATGCAGTAATACACCATATTCAGAAAGAAATACAAACGAGGAGTAATTCACTAATGAATTTGCCAATGTAACTTAACGTTAACGGGGTTTGTTGTTGTGGGAAGAAGGAGGCTGGAATCGGCGAACATTTAAACATTTTAATAGTAAAATGAACAAATACACAACGAAAGTATAAGCCAACAGCCCCTCATTGAAGACTGAAGTCCACACACAACATAAAATCAGGCCTGTTCCTCTCTCGATCTGCCGTTTATGCTTCCGCTCCTCTGTGAGAGATACGAGACCGGTCGGTTCGTCTCTTTACTTTCATTATCACTTACTAGAAATTTTGCGTGAAATGAATTTCAAACTCTGGTGGCAGCTAACGTTAGCCTTGTTGACGAAAGAATGATTTCTTTGATGTGCGCGCAGTTCCGGATTAGTGGGTGTGGCTTGCGGAGCTGTGCAATGTGGTGCATTGTGGGTGTTGTAGTCTTTCATACAAATGCACCCTTCGGTTATTTTCTGTCTTTTCTCGGTCAAGAGGGCAACAAATTCAAAAATTATTTTACATTTCGACTACATATATGATCCACTTTCAATAAAGATTCATGTTGAAATGGGTGAAATGCTCCTTTAATCATCTTCAAATCTGGCAAAAGTAATTGCTTGGTAAAATAATAGCTAAATACACATACATTAGAACGACAAGGGCTGAGGGTTGGGAACCAACTCTATCGGCCAACAGTTTAAACCTCTGACAACTCCATTAAATAATCATTAGAGCTGATTCATAGGATCACTTATCACCCTTCCAGACCACACTCTCCAGAGAGATCATAGCTTTCAAAGAAATATATTACAAACTGCCCTAAATGCACATGGGTCATCTGTGCTTTTGTCAGGCATGGTTACAATTTTAACTTCATCTAAATCAAAATGGTATTATAAAGAGAAAAATGACTCGGCTAAGAAATTTGCTAATTTAGCTGATGCTTTTATTCAGTGATGTGTTTTGATCCACAATGTTGGTTCGGGAGTGCTAATATACAGTCTAACAGCACTGGGACTTTCCACTGTTTTATCAATTTGCTTGTCAGTGTTAGCTTATATTTAGTGGCAGGGTGTTTCAGTGACTCTTTAGGTTGCATTGTTAAGCCAGTAGGTGGTGAAAATGTACTTTTTGAGTGATTAAATAAATCACTGACTCAATAGATGGGTTAAAAACATGAATTCATTTAAGAAATAAAAGTGAGTTATTGAATCATTGACTCAACCAATTTGTTCAAAAACTACATTCAGTAACAAAAACAACTATAAGTGACTTCATAAGTGAGCTAAAGCAAGCAAATGCCTTTATAAATGAGTCAATTCATCTACCAATGTCACAAAACTGTTAGTTTAGACTTTTTGTGTCTCACCACCTTCTGCCTGAGTTAGTCGTTTGTTGTCTTGGTTACTCATTATGTTCAGCTGTGCACTCATTATCTCCCTCATTATCACTTGTACTTAGCCTACTGTAATTTCTGTTCTGTTTGTGTTTCATTGTCTCATCTGTGAATAGATGTGGTGTACTTTCTCCTGCCTTCTTCATTGTGTATCTAGTCGATTATCAAGTAAAGAGGCTGTCTGAACTAAATTAGCCTTATTCGTGTGTATCTCCAACCAATTTGTTCATAATTACTGATTCATTCAGAAACGGCACAATTGTGTGATGCTCAGAGATGCACAACGATTAATTCTGCTGTGTCTTCGTTTAGAACCATTTTCATTGTAAGAACAAAATTAAAATTACAGGCAATATTTTGTTAAATAAATAAATAATAATAAAACAAAACAAACACAGTAGTTATTAAATCCGTATTGCATTTTTTTTAACTGTTAAAGCAATAAAAGCAACGTTGGTCTAAATATCAATACCATCTTTTTTTGCAGGACTTTTCTCTTTCTGTTCTGTGGTTGTGTTAAAGGTTCAGCATCGGTTACATGTAGCTGTCTTGACTAACAGTGACCCAGACTGATAACCAGACAGAGAAGAGACAACTTTGCCCTAGAGAGTCTCACTCTCTTCTCTCTCTCTCTCACACACACATTACCAGTCTGACACACAACGCCGCAATTAACAGTTTGGTCCTCTAAGGTAGATCTTATTCACTACAGTCTACATTTCTCTCCTTTTCTTTCTTACTCAATCACTCACGCTCTCTCTCGCTCTCTCTCTTTCCTCAAGGGAGAGAGAAGCAATTTAAGTCAAGACACATAAAATCTAATGGGCATTTGCAAACAAGCCTTAAAATCTGCACTAGATCTCAAGTCCCAAACCGATTAGAGAGAAGATTGTGATTGCTGGCATACGCCTCCTCCTCACACACTCCCCTCGGCTGCTTATAGTCCTGTGAAGAGTTGTAAATCAGACGTTAAGCTCAGCTAGTTTAAATAACACATATTAAAGTCCACTTGATTTCAAGGATGATTTATTGATTAGACAATTAAATCTCGTAATCTGTGAGTGACGTTCACTCTGCTAATCTGGAAAACATCAAAAGAGAAAAAAACTTAAGCTCATCTAAATTTATTGTTTGTTTTCTTCTTTATATAAAAAAGAGGGCTCTCTCAGTCAGCACCACTACACAGCAATATGGTCCTACACCTGCGCTCTCTGGAGTCCTCCGCTGCCTTTGGGAGAAGGAGTGGGGCTCTGTGGGTGTGTTTTGGCGACTGGACTCTGCTGGGACTTCAACAACTCCACACTCTGCATTCAGACTTTGCATTGGATTGGGTTCATGACTGGTCTGCACTAATCTGAGTCATGAAAACAGACCCTGCAGAAGTCAGACTCTTGAGGACTGCGCTGGAGTTGATGCAGTCGATTTCATGCACAAAGATGCCACTAAAGACCAGCGTGTGGGTTTGTATGTAAATGTCCATCTACAGGCAAAGTACAAGCAAGTCTTGTCAGTTTATTTTTCTTTAAATCAATTACTGTTGAAAAATATGAAATTTGATGTTGCATTTGGTGTGAAACAAAAAATGCAAATCATAACGTGTACTAGAAATCCAGTGTATAAGATTCTCTTTGGGATAAAGTAAACCACAGTTGGCCAAGCAGAGACATCAACATCCCACGGGCAGCATGAAAGAACCAGAGAGAGAAATTAAAGATATTATACAGCCTGTTTGGAATAAGAGATCTATTCAGCGTCAGAGATCTATCCTTGCCCAATCAAATCCGCCCCCTCAGATTTTTGAGCCAAGTTGATTTTGAATGTAATTTTCAAAAAAAGTTTTGGTACTTTAAAAAATTACTTTTGGTAATTAAGTTAAATTTTATATATATAGATATATATATATATATATAGATATAGATATATAAAAAAGACCAACAGTACCATAAAAAAAACTATTATTCAGCAAGGATGCATTAAAATAAATTGGTCAAAAGTGACAATACAAACATTTGTTGCAAAAAACATATTTAAATAAATGTTCTTTTATTACTTGTTATTGTAATTTATCACTGCTTCCACAAAATATTAAGCGTAACAGTTTTTACAGTAGTTTCAATCAAATAAATGCAGCCTTAGAAAGCATTATAAACTTCTTTCAAAAACATTCAAACATATTTTGAATGGTTGTGTAACAAAAGAAAACTCATATCTAAATTTGATTCATCCAATCGAGTCATATCTTCCACACATCCCTTTGCAGTAAAATGAAAATTTTGTCATCATTTACCATCATGTCACTCAAAACTCTTATGACTAATTCAGAACATGATGGAACACAAAGGCAGTTATTATCAAAATGTCAAAGGAACTAAATGGAAAACAGACTACACAAAACATCTCTACCGATTCTACACGGTTGTTAACCAGTTCTAAACCAGAGTTCTGTCAGGACCACTATTGTCAAATACGATTGACATTTAGCATACAGTTAGGATTGGTGGTATGGTTCTGTTCTGGGCAAAAGCTCCCTGCGCATCCATGCAGCCCAGCATGGATACGAGCAGGGAGAGCAGCAATAACCCCCTTAGGGTAAATTTATTCTGATTCAAAGGGCACTCAGAAGGCCAAATCCTGACTGACGAGAGGAGGAGCTGGGGATGGAGGAGGGCAATTCACTCCTGAGAATGCGATAGCTGCTGATATTACTGAAGGATATGTATAGAGTTATAGGCCTCATATCCCTATAGGTAGACATGTATCAGCTGAGAGTCAGCTGATGCGAGCTTGACTAACGTGACCTGCCAGAACAGACGCTACGCTTCATTTCAACCAACAATTGTAAATTAGTAAAGAAAACCATAAAATACCTCTGCAGAGAAGTAGACACCAGATACTGTAGCAGATCTAAAAATGCACATTATTTTAATAATTACTGTAGGCCTATATCTAATAGTTTTTTGTTGACACATTCTAGTGTTAACAGGAAATGGCAGCTATTTAATGTGATTAGCAATGGAGCTTATAAGGAGCTAAGTTGCCTCCAGCGCTCTGAAATAACATCTCTTGTAAAACGTGTTGTCAGATTTTGACAAGCTAATTTTCTCATGTACAGGTAAAACAAGGCAACATTCTAATGGTGAGCCAAATAACTGATGAGACTGTGAACTGGTGAGCAGTGAGACTCCTCCACCTTCAGATGAAATAAAAACAGCTTCAAAACAAAGCAATCTTGCATGCATCATTTGAGAGTTTTAAAGGGGTCATATAATGCCATTTTTGTACAAGTTAATATGAATCTTTAGGGTCTAAATGAAAAGTTTGTAATATACTTTTATTAAAAATTCTCATTAGTTTTTTAAGAAAACACTCATTTTACCTGCTCAAAAACAGCTCTGTGTTCAGCACTCAGTTTAAGTGCATATGCCTTTAAATGATAATGAGCTTCGCTGACTCCGCCCCTCTGTTCTGTGGGCGCTGTAACACAACAACGCACGTGGAGTGTTAACTTGACAACAGTTGAGGGTTTATTATGGCAGCGGGATTCTCTCTGAGGACACATCTGTGCAACCGTATCAGTTTGAACCGGAGTCGGACCCGAAACAAGATGACGGCCCCGAAGAAGTTCGACAATAAGGCTCGAACAGGACGTTTCTGAATGGTTGGTTAACAATGTCACTTTGATCTATTTTTGTATGTACTGGCAGGGTAACGTTAGAGTTGTGAGATACAAACGCTATGTGTTTAACGTTACTAATGTAAGTTATAGGTTAGTTCGTTGACAGATTTATGTTGAAAAACTTTTCTTTTCTTTTTTTTGTAAATGTAGGCTTGTCAGTGATGCGTGACATTATCTCAGTGTTAGGTACAACTCGTGACTGAAACTGACATGAGGTCATGTCAGTAATGATTCTAGCAGTAGTTGAAGGATAACTAAGAATTTGCTGTATGTTTATGTTTAGTGCAGTACGAAAATGTTTTATGTTTTAAGAAAACTTTTAAGTGCATCTATAGTTTTGTAACTGCATTGATATTCCTGTTACGTTAACTGTAACTGCGTAACTTACACAGTTTTTAATAACACAACACCTCTAAGGCGTTTTTCATTATAAACGTGGGATTATGAATTATATTGAGAACGTCGTAACGTTACATAGAACACATGCCGTAATGCACCCTGAGTGTAAACATTAGCCACATTCATCGTGAAGCGTGCAAGGGATTTGCAAAGATTCATATAAAGGTTAATGAATAAAACGTTACACTCACTTCTTCTGGAGGTCCAGCAGGAACACGAATAGTTGGTACCGATTCCTTTTTCAGTAGCAGCTTCTAAGCAAAACCTGATTTATATTGACCCTCGCCTCGTTTAAAAAGCAGTCTGGTGAGAAATGATTTGCGCAAACATGAGCGCATTGACGTTGCTCGTCGTGAATATTTCCTTCATAAACAAAACTCAGCCACTGCGTCTTCAGCGGTTCGGATTTAGGAACATTAAAATGACTGCTGTGTTCCTTATTACACCCAAGAACAGAACACCACAATCGCTTAGACGGCCGCCATTCTGCTCCAGTGTATCAACAATGACGAACTATGATTGACATCTCACTCACGAGCGAGGGCGGGTCTGTGTTGAAACACTGCTGTCAATCAACAGTCGTGGGAGGGGCGTGCGAGCTTGTGACGTCACAGGCTCGAACGGCTTGATTTGAGGCCAGGGGCGGCGTTTGCGTATGGCAGAGTATGGCCATTGCCATACCCTAGCAGTCAGAGTTCAGATAAAACATCAGCTGATGATGATGATGCTCGTTAAAGATTTTAGAAGGGCTTCTTAAACCCCCTAAATTTTCACCCCAGCCCCCCCAAAAATGTGCGTTTCGTGATCGCTCAGTCAGTCGTCACCTTTAAAAGTCATTTAAAAAAAAGCTCATCTCAACCGGCTTCTCCGCAGCGTCAGAACAAAAGCAGATGAAAACGTGCATGCATTTATTGATAGACCGTGTAGGCCTATAGTATCTTTCTATCTGTGTAGTTCTTTGTTTGTCATAAATGCAGTTTACATTAAATGATGCTGGAGTAATTAAACACGGTTTCCCACTGTAAAATCTGGGCTTGTTTATTTATAAAATATTCATTTCATATAAACGAGTCTTAAAGATCACCATGCTGATTGCGTGAGCAAAGTGTGCACTTTTCTTTAAATCACGCAGCACAAACAGAATGGCTATATAGGCTACTTAATTACAGTCTTGTGCTGTTTTATAAAGGCACAAAGCCATATCACGGTTTCGGTGTTGGGAAAAGGGAGAAGAGAGAGTTCGGCAAAAGGTGGATTCGAACTCGGGTCGAACGCGTCAAAAGCTGCTTTCAAGCACCTCACGACGCCCTCCGCCCTACGCCACTGTAGATATTCAGTGTACTCACGTTCATTTGACTGCATCTGGTTTTGTTTGTTTGATAACGATGTGGACGGAGCATGGTACAGATAGTTGCCCCGAATTTGATTGGTGAATAAAGCTGTGAGCTATCCCTATTTTCTTTCCCTCCTGACACAACGCGTCAACTTACAACTTAACTTAACAGTGCTTTGTGCATTTTGTTAATGTGAGGTATATCGTTCGGTAATGTCGGTAATTTAACATTATGCCAGAGGGAATGCCATACTCTAGGTTTTTGTGAAACGCTGCCACTGTTTGAGGCAGGGGAAAACATATAAGGAGATTAAAACAAAACCACTGGATGGATTTTTATCATTATATGATGGCTGTGTACAGGCACTGCCAACACACATTTCAGTACAATCAACTTGTAAAAGTGCAAGTACCATTATATGACCCCTTTAAAGGTCGTCTATTACAGAGATCCATCAGAGTTTGAAATTCACCTGTCAGAGTTGATGATAAACTGTCTTCTTTTGCTATGGTTGAATTACTTCCCAGTTACTTCCCCAAATTTGTCCTTCATGTGAAACAAAAGGCTGCAAGTGACATGTGAAATGAATGCACCATGTTTTCAAAATCCATTACGTCTCTTCCTTACAGCATTTATCTAGAAAAGTAAACAACTCACCAAACACTTACTCTGCAAATACAACCTCATGACAACACACACCAGATGTTTGCCATTAAAGAAGATTAAAAAATGTTGCTTTTTACATTCAAGAGATTCATGGGAACCAAAGAGAACAAAAGCTGGAGCTTTTTCAGAGGCAACACACTTCACTGAAGTGATAACAGTTAAATAAATACTCAACAGCCTATTTTTCATCCTATTCTTCCTATCAGCAATGTCCATCATGCTTGATGTGCAGCCCTTTTGTTATGCCAACATGATTTTGGGTTTTATTCTCTGCAGAACAGCAGTGAAGTGCTGTAAATATTTGATATGGACTGACTGTGCCAACAGATGAGGGAGGAGAGGAGAGGAGATAAAGTATCTGATTGTCCTGAGGCAGAATCGGCCTGTTTGGATGTAAATGTGTCAATATGGTTAACTGACCTGCAGCACAATGCAGAATAACCAGCCCTTATAAGCATCGCAGTGTTTATGGGATCTCTACATGACACACACCTCTGCATTTTTATTCAAAATTAACATTTACACAGAATCTGAGAAGACTACTTGTAAAATAGATTTTCCCCTTTACACTTTCTTACAGATCATGGCAAAATGCATGAACCCTAGATTCAGTGCTTAAGTGCTTAGCTTAAGATATTGTTTATCATTGTAGCTACAAACATTAATACTGGTAAGGATGAGATATGACATTATGCATCACGATAATGAAGACAAAAGCGTAGTTCAATGTGAACCATGTAAAATAGACCTTCAATGGAGCACTGATAAAAGCTTTTCACTCTCAGCACAACAAATAGTCAACAATATTTTATGTAACTTCTATGTGACAATGATAAAACATATGCACCATTTTCAGTGTTTTCATTTTTCATGAAAGGTTAACTTGCACAGATCATCAGCAAAAGTGAGACAGCAATTTTATATTGATAAGCAATTTAAATACAATAACATTTTTAAAGCATTTTATCCTATGAAAACTGAAACAATTTTTTGTCAAATTAGGTTTTCCATGTACCCATTCAAATCAGTTAGATGTAAAAACTTAATGTACTTATTTAAAAGGCAATCAACCATGAAACTACAATTTCTCCCACTTTACCTGATGGCCCATTTTGCTATAGCTAAACCAGTTAATAATATTCTTATCAGCTAAAATACCCATTAAAAAAACATACACAATACATATATTTGCATTCCTTGAACCCTACTAAACATTTAGAGCTAAGTTAGTGTGCATGCAAATCTAAGTCATGTTAAATTAACTGATTTTTTTAAATCCAGTTAAAATGTTACTAATCTCTCTTAAACAGCACAATTTAAATTAACTGTCAGCACCACACATTCAATAAGAAATAATTCCATCTCTTCTGGTGTGGAGGATGTGTGTGTGGGTGTGTTGGTACTGGCTTGAAAAAAAAGAGGCCAGTCTCACAGAGAGAAACAGTCTTTAAATACAAAAGAACATTTTTATAAACTTGAGCCAACTGACATTACACACACCGCCTACATACAATATATACGCTAATACATACATAAAAAAACAGCAAATGCTTTTTCAATTCTTCTCGATCTGAAGGCAATTAAGAAACAGACCGCAATGAAATGAACGTTACGCAAACAGACAATTATACTTAAGTGCAAAGATTAGAGAGCGGCGTAAACCTTCAGCAAGGAAATCTCTGCTAAATAGACATCGCGCGACTCTTCGAGCAACCTGTATGAGTGTGTCAAATAACACCAAAATACTTAAACACTTTAACACACTTCAACACCAAACGATCACACACGGCGGCACTCAGCCAAATGGAAAGTGAAACCATCAGATTTTCTCAATGAAGCGACGGGAAACTGCTGAGAGTACCGGTTCTCTTGCACTATATATTGTGAATGAAACCATCAAATAGCGATGTGAGTTGATCAGGGAGTCGCCAGTGCGGGAGCTGTTCTTTCAGCACCACAATCACTTCACTTCATACAACACAAACTTTACCACTAGCGTCCCAACACAAAAATACTCAATGCCACAACCAGAGGGAAAACATTCGAATTTAACCACGACAAGCACAGAAGCGCGCGGGGGTTTGGAAGGAGAAGAGAGTTTGAGAGAGCGGGAGAGCGGTACTGGCCTACTTACCATCTATCGCCATGATGTTCTGGTCTGGACTGAACCATGGCGCGCGCTTAAGACGGGGTGGGCTCGACCGCTCCAGTGCGCAGGGGGAGGAGATGGGGACGCGCATCAAATGGTACATTCTGGAATTATATAAAAGAAGGTATATGCTGGGTTCTTGCTGTGCCCGTTAGTAGGATGCTGATGAACTGTTTTCAAATAATAATGCTTAAGGGTGCTGAATTAGGAAAACAGCAGTCGAAAACCAAAATTATGTGTTATAGCTAACGGTAAGCATAAGTAAATATGATTTAAATTCAATTCACTACAATTGAATTTAGAGTGATCTGTTATCAGGGGTACTGATAACAGTGGTACTCCGTTGACTGTGTCCAAGTATTGTATTTCAGAAATGTACAGGTTATAGCCTTACAAATCGCGCAGTCAGCTAACTCGATTTCGATCAATCGAATTTATGTCAAAGTTTATCTTGTTTAAACGACTAAATGGTGGAATATTAACGAGGCACGGCAAGATATGTATTAGCCTAGTGTATTACGTTATACTGTGTACGGTTAATTAGTGTAAGAGCAAATATCAAAAATATTTTATGATAACATTTTCATTATTTTTAATACGGCTCTATGAAATACTTGATTCTGATTTGTAATAACAGTATATAGCGAAATATTATTGCAATATTTCTGAATATAAACCATTGGTCATGGCAATAATATAGAATGTAACAACTTATTTAAATACACTTTGACTCATCAATCAACCCATCAATCATCCATCATCCATCCATCCAGTAGCTGTCTATTAATAGGGATAATGTAGTCAGTATTTGAACAGGACTCTCTTGTATATTAACTCTTTCTGCTTTGAGCAGAACAAATATGAATTGCAACAAATATTAGCAATGATGGTTTATATTCAATATTCCTTCCAGCTCTCCTGGGCTTTTAAAAAATTCATAGACAAACAGCAGGCATCTCGCCTAATGACAGTGACCTTTAGAAAGCATCTGCATTCAAAAGCAAGTCAATACACAGCTTTTTGAACTAGTTTTGAAAATTATTTAGAGATATTTTGAAGTTAAAAATGTATTATATATATATATATATATATATATATATATATATATATATATATATAATATATATATATATATATATCTTTTAGCACCTAATATGATTATATAACCATGTCCAATTTGTGAGACATTGATCAACACTGATAACTGCATTATTTGTTGTAAACTGGGCTTTCTCTGTCTTCGCTTTTTACTCTGCTCTGAGAGAAGTGCTTGTGTATTTCCTGTCAACTGGGATGTCATTAGATTCTGTAAGTACCGGAAGCCATTCAGAGCACTTACTGGAGAAACGATGAAAGGAAGAGCGTGAGAAACACATTTGGGAAATCAGCTTTGTCCTTTCAGAGAGTCGAATGAAAAACACAATGTGTCTGAAATACCAATAAGGACTTCATAAGATATGAATCTGACAGTATTGGCACTGTTATCGTAATCATAAACCCATCCAGTACCCTAAGAAATAACAGTTCCCCATCAGTGTCTCTTTCCATCTATACCATCATTTTCTATCCTCTTTTGTATCTGCTCATTGGATCCCTCAGTCTTTCCTGTCCATTTGACATTAAGACCAGCCTAAAACTTTGAGTGTTAACTGGAGCCGGGGACTGAGGTTTAATGATGTGTATGAGGTAATCTATACTCTAATTCTCAAAGCTATAACATCACAGAACTGTCGCTAAGAGACACAGAAATGAATAAATAATGTGGATCCCTCTTTCTCTCTGGAATTGGATGGGTTTTGACAGCTAAAATCTCTCTATTTATTCTCCATTTAAATAATAATTGACAGAGCAAATTCAAGGACACACAGTCACACTAGCAGTGATCCCAACACATAAAATCAATGGATCAAATGCTCGCACAAACATATTCAAAGCAGGAACATGGCAAATATTATATCAGTTAAACCCTAAAATGCATAGTTAAAATAATTACAAATTGATTTCATTTGAATTTGCTATATTTCATCTGGTATCTGGTTTTATGATCACGTTTTAGTTTTCTATTTTTATATATTATATTATATAATTTATTACACAAACTTTTAGGCTACAATGGCCATGATTTTTAAATTGGTATTTAGCTAAATGTACAGGCTAAAACAGTTTGGTTATATCTTCTTTTAATTTCTGCAAAAGAAAGAAAAGTCATACAGGTTTGAAACTACGTGAGATGAGTAATAAACAGAATTTTAATTTTTGGGTAAACTATCCCCAAAATATGTTTTTTTTTTCTCTAAATAAGAAACTAAAACTGCCAGTATAGGTGCAGGTAAATGTCTAAATGAGTAAGTCATTGAGTCATTCATTCATTTGATTCATTCAAATGGCTGATGCATTCATACATGAAGTAAATATTGGGGTTCGACTTGAAGTGGTGCTGTGCAGACCTATCGGTGTATGACATCAAAGTACTCGAACAGAATTCCAAAGCATACATCTGCTCTCTAATCACACTCGTGGTACTTTGATGTAGGGCGGGCATGACCAATTTGCTGCCATAGGCAAGACTGTACCTGGTGCCTAACAAGCCTCAGGGTGAAAGAAGACAGGATGGAGGAAGGTGGAGGAAGTACTGTCATGATGAGGCAAGCATGGGCAATGAACAAACTGGAAAGTAAAGGAGAAGAGGAAGTTTACCTGAAAGGATTTGTAAGTCAGTCAATTGAGCTTTACCATCAGAGCTAAATATGCTATCCAACATCGCCCAATCATTATTAGTGGCTGGGCGAACACCCAGAGTGTGACCTTTGTTGATCGCCAGCCTCCTTCAAACATATACTTACAGCTTGTAAGGTGAGTCTCACATAGGGACATTATACTTGGCGAGTTCTCAACCAAGCTCTTATAAGAGCCTTGCCTCCATCCTGGAAAGGTAACGAAATACGCAAATTACCTTTCACCTCAAGTAATGAACCCTACAGGTAATTGCTCTCATCCAAGAGGGGGTCAAGGCAACCAGAAGTGTCACCCCACCCCACCACTACAGCGAGGACAGCTCTATTTAGCCTGTGACTGTGAGATGCTGGTTGACATTGGCAAACAGCTGGCATGCCACCTTAAGGCCTGACTTGGTGCTCTGGTACTCGTCACTCAAGGTGGTGTATATTGTTGAACTTACTCTAAACTGGGAGGATGGGGTGGAGGAAGCCTTTGAATGCAAACATCTGTGCTATGCAGAGCTAGCTGCTAACACTCTGCATGACGACTAGAGCACCAAAGTGTACCCTGTGGAGGTTGGATGTAGAGGCTTTGTGACGGCACTGACCACCAGACTTCTCAGAGACCTGGGGATTAGAGGCCCGAGCTTCAGGCTTTCCACCAAAGCCTTGTCAATAGCGGAAAAGAAGTAGCTAGTGGTCATGGATGAAAAGCAAGACAGCTAGGCCCAAAAGTAACTTAGTGGCATGGAAGTAAACGATGGGGTGTTTGGACACCAGAATTTGCCGTTGAGCCCTCTGGAGGCGTCATGGGCTCATCAGTGAAATGTCAGAGAAGGAGGGTGCCCACTTGAGAACTCCTCTATCATCCTTCCCTCAGTAACTGGTCTCCATGGAGTTGCTTCAACAACCAGCAGTGGTTATTGGGTATGTGCTAAAAAAAAGGTAGCAACATCTTATCCTTTTTATGTGTAAATATGATCTAGCATCCATTTGAAATTCATTTTTATTTATTATTATTATTATTTTTTTTTTACATCTGATGATAAAAGTAATTTTATAAAGAATATGCATCCAATTGTATATACAAATACATTTTAGAAAGGAACATTCAGCAATGTGTTTTACAGGTAATGAAAGCAGGCAGCATCTGTTCAAGGAACAACTTTTAGAGAAAACTTTAATGTATTCTGTCTTTTTGGAAATGCCAAGCTGGATGCAGATTACCATCAATATCTATTTTAGTCTAAAAGTAGCAGCTGAGTTGCAGTCATTGTGTGAGGTTATCAGACTGGGATGGTTTAGATGTCTGGACAGAATTTGTCTATCAATAATTGACCTTCTCTTCCTCCCTTGCCATTTCTTTAGGTTTGTTTTGTGTGCGGTTATTTTTGGATTCTGAATTGAGAGCCTCTTCCAAATGGTTGCGCTCATCAGTCTCATCTGTGTTGTCATAGAAACACTCAGACACCCATTAACCCTTTCACTTTCAGGAAGAGATGAAGAGGATTGATCTGACTTCAGACAAATCAATACAGCTCTCTGGTCTTTTCTCTGGGAGAGATGAAAAGGTACTGATGAAATGGCTAACAGCATCTTTTCTTAAAATAAACTGTATTAACAACATTCTATAGCCTATGTTTAACTGCAAGAAAAATCCGATCTTTGCTTTTGGGGATCAGAACCCAGGGATAACCTTTCAGAAGACAGAACTATAGAGACATTCTCTCATGTCAGCTTCACGTTGGAGGGCTTTCTAACGGAGAAAACATTAAGTTACTATCAATTTACATAGGAGCTTACCACCTGATCTTATACATCATGTCAAATAATCAAAAAAGCAAGAAATAGTAATTATTTATGTTGATTATAGCTTGATTTAAACGTTGTTACATTGTTACGTGCTTACAAAATCTGAGAAGCACGAGTGCTGTTCCAAAAATCATATCAGACAATAATTCTTTTACACAACCGTTCCATAAACAAGGTAATATTCGAGTAACTCACATTTTGTCAATCAATCAATCTGTCTTTCTATCTGATTACAAGTGCACATCAATTAAAATAAATAATGTCGTCCTTAGATAAATCAGGTGATTTTATGTTTCTATATTTTTATGTAGGTTTGCTTCATATTTTAGTTTGAATAATATTAGCACTTCAGCTTTTGTTAAGTTTGTTTTTCATCTTATACTTTATTATATTTCAGCTTTATTTCCATTGACGAAAACTATTTTTAGTTTTAGTTAACAATACACTGGTCTGTAACGCATAGCCTATAGATCAGCTGAGTGATAAAAATTCGAGCACTGTTGGTCTGTTATATCAGTTCTCTTGAAACATTGCTAGCTAGGCCAATCAGATTTCAGGACCAGAACTGATGTATAATGCAAAATGCAACATGATTAAACACTCAACTCTAAGTACAGGTGAAAAGAAAATGTGCTCCTGATACCCACCACCTGATGGGCAGAGCTCCAAACACAGGTCAGAGCTTTCAGTCTCTCACTACACAGACACAGGAGTCATGATGGGAGTTTCCAAGGCAACAGACTACCCACATTACAAAAAACACAAGAAAGGCTGGACACACAGGAGAAAGACGGAGTGTTTCACACAGATGGAGAACAAGCGTGTGCGGACTGTGCACAATTGAGAAAAAGGTCACCTTCACTGGTCAGGTCTGTTTTCACAAGTCATCTATTCCTTCTTGCACAATCGGCCTGATTGAAATTATGGATGCAAAAATATGACTGAAAATGCACCATGCGAGAGGAATAAAACTGCTTTTCTGATGTGATTACATGGAGAATTTTTGTATGAAATATGTTTTCTATATTAACAATAACAATCCCCACAACTCTAAAAACAGAACAATGGGGCTCAGAAGCAGAGGTGTTCACACATACACACCAGACTTACAAAGATATGCACACTTCTTCCACGTTTGCATGCAACAATACGCAGCCTTAACTAAAGCACCTAAAACACCAGCGTTACTATTTAATATTTCATAACATACCACTCAATGATAAAGCTACACTACAGTATTTCCTTGCATCTATCCAACAATACAAATGAGGGTTTATTCTGATACAGTTCCTCAGATTCTCTAGTTATAAAATGATACAGTATATTAATTAGCAAGCAAAGCAGAAAAATGAATCCCAATGGAGTTTTGAGAGGATTCAGAAAGCATCACAGCTGGATTGTGTGTTCAGGGGAAACAACTGGGAGATTTGTAGGATGGATCAATGGTTTTGTTTGATACAGTCAGATGCTGACCTTAACCAAACAACTCACACACTCATTCTTTTATTATTTATGACATGTGAGTGTATACGTGTGGTAGCTACAGAGAGAGAGCTTGTTTATGTGCCAAACAGCTGCTCCATTTTTCAAATGAAGAGACATAGAAACAGAACAATAGCAAAGTAAAGAAAGCAGAAACAGAAGAGTGCATCTGATCAGCGGGGAGTTAGAATGTTTGACAACCAAACTATCACATCAGGAGGTAATTAGATGAATCAGTCGTTCCCAGCGTGATCATTAGAGGTGAACTCATGCTCATGTCATTTTAACAAGCCACAATTAAAAGCAGAGATTATGATCTATTTTTTACAATTATTTTTATATATTGTGTTTGCCACACTCAACAGTAATTGTTGGATACAGATTGCACAAATTTTCATATTAAAGGATAATTCTGGTATTTAGCACTTTGAGTCTATTTTCTAGTTTGTTTTGGATGAACTAGAGTGGTGGACACAGAAATTTTGACGATGGGTCCTGTCTCGACTTTTTGACTCTTTAAGAATCGCCTCTGACCGCTTCAGAGTGGCTGTCTATTGCAGTGGTTTTCAAACTTTTTCAAGAGGGACCCTTTTTTTTTTTTTTTTTTGACGCGACCCATAGGCTTGTGCGCAGAAAAAAAATCATCTCATGACTTTTTAAACTACTTATGATGATACACATGCACTTGCTGATCCTTGACGCGATTGCAAGGATTCTGAAATAATTTGATCAAGCTATAGGCCTACAGGAATTTTTACCCATTAATAGCCGTTTGCTGCAATACACAACATAGGCCTACTCTTTAAATGTAATATTCATTATATACAGAACAGAACGGAACAGAACAAGAATAAAAAAATAATAATAACTATAAACAAGCCAAAACGAAATCATTTAAAGCGAAAGTAAAAGGGGCATTATGCTCACGTAACTCTCTCATTAGAATAAAAATGTCTCAACATTCGCGATGTATTTGATAGGCTTTGTAGCAACTTCACTCACGATGCAATATTGACAGGAAAAAAATCATCCTTTTCACATGCGCAAAAATGTCCTTGGAAACATCACAGTTGAGCGGTGCTTACGCTGAATGAATGGTACGAATTGTACTAATATTCTAAATTCGAATATATATTTGAATAGTTAAAAAAAAACAGAATTTCGAAGGTGAAAATTAATTTTGGAATGTGGAAAAACACGCCCGCGGTATCAGAGGCGCGGCTGTCTGCTTTGCGAGTGAGCTGAGGGATCAGGGACAGGTCAAAGGAGTCGCACTGGCACAGCACTGCTGAAAGTTTTTTTTATTTCTTATTCTTATTTATTGCATGAATAAGGTAGATAAGGTACACAGCAGTTCCATGCACTGGAGGCTTCCACTGGTTTGATTATACCGTTTCATGTCAAGGAAACGTTCCATGTTCACCACAGCACAGCTCGCTCGGAGCGTTCAATGTCGGTTCTACCTACTGTAAAACTTCAATTAATGTTAATATTATTTGTTTCAATCACTGAATGAAGCCTGCTATATTTGGGACAAGAGTCGCGACCTTAAATTGCTTGCGCAAAACTCTTGATCATCACTCAACATTAGTTTATTGTTATTGTTCATTTAAACCGTTATGCACAGAGAGCGTGAGGTGAGGGCGAGAGAGAGAGAAAGAGTGCCTGCGAGTGCGACTAGTAGATGTCTCTCTTTGTATTTGTCCTGTTATTGACGTAATGCGCGTCATTGACAAAATGCACAACCAAATGTTCGAATAGTTCGAATATGTGTGTTTTATTTAGAGGGAATATTCGAACGTCATTTTTAAGTCATTTTGACAGCCATAGGAAGGATCGACGAGTGTTTGTGTGTTGCTGCCAATTGAGCGAACGTGTGTGTGTTGCGGATGGAGCGAACGAGTGCATGTATATTAATGAGAGAAGGGTAGGCTAATGCATAATCTGGTCCCAAGCCGGTCGCAGGAAGAGAGGGCAACACGCATGTCAGGAGAAGCATTCAGTTTGTTTCGTTGTTTCATTATTATTAATATTAATTTTATTAGAAAACGGGGGGAAAAATATTTTTTTTTAATCACTGGCGACCCATTTTTTAATTCTAGCGAGTCCGACCCACCCGAGGGTCGCGACCCAGGGTTTGAAAACCACTGGTCTATTGGCATGCACAAACATGTCCTTAAAACAACCGTTAACGTTAGTTTTCAAAACAGTGCAACTCACCAAGTGTTAATTTTTACCCATACTATGTATTGTTGGCTATTGTCACAAATATACCTGTGCGATTTGTGACTGGCTTTGTAATCCAGGGTCATATATTGGCAACATCAGCCCATATTGGCTTTTTTTTTGTCAGTATCGGCTGATATTTGTTTAACTCATTTTAAAATTTAGATGACATTTGCCATAATTCAGTACTAACTTTACATTAGGAAATTTAATCCTAATCTCTCTTGAAGAGCACATGTCAGCGCGAGTTGCTTGGCACACTTCACAATGTTTAATATACCAAATGTTTAGTTCTTGGATTAAGATATAAAACTCATGCACAGTACATGATCAAAGTAAGACTGTAACAACACAGCACTTTTCTAACAGGACAGGTGACACTTCAACTAGTCTCAATCTCTGGACGACACACACACACACACACACACACACACACACACACACACACACACACACACACACACACACACACACACACACACACACACACACACACACACACACACACACACACACACACACACACACACACACACACACAGGTCTGGGCTGTGACTACAGCAAAGGAAGATTTTATATTAACGAAAGAACACAAAAGGACATGAGAACATCATTACATTCAGTCTTATGAATTCATTTTAGCGGGATTAAAGGGAAAACATCTTTCTGTACATTTCCGTGAACACAGATTATGTTCTTTCTCTGAAAGGTTAAAAATGTCACATTAGATTTTCACAGTCCACCTTCATGTGTTTTTCTCCTCCCCTGTGATGAAAAGGTGCACTGGTTTTTTGGACTGGAGCATCTGAGCGGCGCGGTCGGCCCCGGCGATGGCAGCCAGCCGGTGCGTGTCATATCGGGAGTACAGGGCCGTGCAGGTGAAGCTGACGGAACCACTACCCTCTCTGACACCAGCCTGAAGCATATTACACACTTCAGTGTAGAAGTGAGGGTATGCGGGCAACCCGTAGAAGATCAGGTTATGGATGCCCTTGATAGTGTACCTGAGAGAAAGAGAATAATACAATTAAAATAAATAAAAAAACAAATATAGTGCAATATTATTACAATCTAAAACAACTTTTCTATAATGTATTTTGAAATGCAATTTATTTCTGTGTTGGCAAAGCTGAAGACTGGAGCAACTGCTGCTGAAAATTCATTGTCACATGATCCTTCAGAAATCATTGTAATATGCGAATTTGCTGCCTAATAAACATTTCTTATTTTTAGTTGTGCAGCTTTTTTTAATTTTAATTATTGTTCTATGATGAATAAAAATGCAAAGTAACAGTATTTATTAGATTTTTTGCAGCATTATAAATGTCTGTACTATCACTTTTGATCAATTTAAAGTATCCTTACTAAATAAAAGTATTAATTCTATTTAAAAAAAAAAAATCTTGCCTCAATTTTTAACTATAATGTGTATAAAGAATGCAAATGATAATACAAACACAGACCTTTTATAGAAGTGGAATCTCTCAGAAAAGAGCATAAACTGTTTTTCTCCAGTCTGGAAGTAATGTCGTGCTCGAGACACCTCTGATCTCTGAGAGTACTCGCTGACACTGGCGAAACTGACGCCTTCTTTCTTCAGGTAGTTTCGCAGGCGAACAAAATCAAAGTACGAAGGCACATAGATGAAAGTGTGGGACATTACAGAGTCTCTGTACTGGGGCAGGATCTTATCCACAAAGAACTGGAACCTAAAGAATCATGGGTAATGTAGTTAAAATATTTGCAAATAATTTTTAAACATCATAGGTCGACCGACAATAAAATGTATGTAAATTGTATGTAACAATTACGTCATAACTATAACACTAAAGTTTAATTTCTCTAAGAGTTTCCTCTGCAAACTGCCGCCCTCTAGTGCTCAGAATGAAAAGCAGCAGCCGTCTCTAACCTGGCGTCCTGGTCCATGAAGCTGTCAGAGTGAAACATCTGGAATACATGCGGTAGCTGCACGAGAACCTGACAGATTGAGCCCACCTTTGGAATGGCTTTACTGCACACCTGAGAGAAAGAAGAACATTATTTAACCAACATTTATGCATTATGCAGATGTCTTCATCCAAAGCACCTAACATTCCATTCAGGGCTTGTATTTTATTAGTTCATGCATCTAAGGGAGTGTGCTTCTACTTATATAATGATATTGTATGAGTTCAGCAATGATGTAAAACAACCCTAAGACCAGAGGCAATCAGATTAGCTGCCCAAAAATACAAATACTTCAAAATATGAACAATTGTCAGGGTGTTTGTTTGTGCACCTGGCCCCTGTAGTTGTGGCAGTGTTTGGTAAGGATGTTGGTGATCTGAGGCTCTTGTATGGCACTGAACACCAGCGTCTGTCTATAATATGCCGCCCAGTTGTTCAGATTCCACATGCGCACACGAGAGAAATCAACACCGTGAGAGTCCAGCGGCTGCAGATTTAAATGCTTCAACACATGCTGCAACACACAAAGGATCATGGGAAATTAAGAAGCCGCCAAAAGCTCATTTGACTGCAAATATAAATAGCATATATATTACTATAATAACTCTTTAAAACAGACAACAGTGCAATTATCTAAATCGAACATTTAAATGAAAACTAATAAGAACTTTTGGAAAACTGAAACCCACCAACAAGTGTTCCCAGTTCTGCATGAGGAACACATCCGCCTGATCCACAATCAGAAGTTCGATCGAAGACAGGAAGTCAAAGTCTCTCTTCTTATCACCGTCGACACCCAGAACTGTGCGCAGACCCAGCGGAGACGCAATGATGATGTCAGAGGAGTAGAACGGAGAATAGAGACGCATGCTACGCTTCATGATAGACACACCTGCCCACACAGAGAGAAGAATAAACATTATGCACAATAAAAGGTTACATTTAAGAGGTGAAACAGAGGTAAATAAAGTTAAACTCTTCAAGCATCAGGGGATAAAAGTGAATTACGTAATTTTTGTGTCACCAGGGGAACCAAAGGAAAACTTTAAATATTGGCTTAATCCAGCATTTAATACCATATCCTCTGGTTTCACAGACAACGCTTAAGATAATCCCAGACTAAAATGCATGTTTGAGCTGTTATAACTGAAAGCAACTTCCAATAACATATCTTAAAATATGTCAGTACCCTTGTTTTGTCTCAAGATGCACATCAGTTGTTATTTTCCAAGGCATGTTTGTAAAAACTATTTAAATGTCCTATCAAACTAATGCCTAATCTTGGCTTAATCTAACCCTTGTCTGTGAAACTAGGCCTCAGTTTATTCAAATAAAACCTTGGGTTTGAGAGTTACACAGGCTTGATAGATGTGACATTTAAAAGCATACTATAGTTGTTTTTCTTAAATTTGTAAAGGAAAAACCTCATTGCGTTTGTGTCTCTGTATATTTGGTCAGGTTTAGCACTCTTAACATTCAAACATGTTACATTATAGTTTAAGATTTTCAGTTCTTGTACCTATCCTGAAATGGTCATCCACATTTCCAGAAAAGATGGCATGATAGTCGTCAGGTCTGTGCAGGTTGGGTGGCCTTTCACCTGACTCCTCTCCAAACTCTTCCTTGAATCGCTTCTTGTTACTGGCGTCCATCTTCTTGCCTTTGGGCTCCAATAGTGTTATGAAGGTCTGGACCACTCGCAGCGCTCCATCTCTGAACGGCACCAGAATCAAAACCTAGAAGATGGAGGGTTAATTATAAAATTGTGGTTGGCTGATTTAAAGCTATTTTATTCATGTAAAAAAGTTATTATTTAAAAAGGACTAAAAATCAACCTAGTATTAACTGTTTTCCCACCAGCATCTTTTTTTAAGTTGCCAGCAATTTTCACAAAATGTCATCATGTCCCCCAGAATATTTTGTTGTGTGAATATCTAAACATGCAATATATCAAAAGAAAAAACAATGCCTGATTTTGAACGAAACAGCAAAAAAAAAAACATTATTCTAGCTTTATGCATTCTTTTTTTATCAACACTTGAATGTGGTTAAGTTTAATTAAAAAAAGCTACATTTTTAACAAAAAGCTGAGTAGATCGGGTCCATCAACACCCCCAAGACAATCCTATAACTCTTACTGAGTCGACATTTCATTTGGTAATGTAATGTTATATGATGTTTAATGTTTGCATTATTTTACATGTGCATAAGCAAAGTTTTTATCGTTTGTTTCAGCTTCGCCTGTTTTTTGATCCGGAGATTATTGACTCTTTCAGAGGATTCGTCATAGTGGCCATACCATATAACAGTGAAAAGAAACATGGATTGCTGGAAAATTGTCAATGGCAGGGAAGCGTTGTTTCATAAATGATAGAAAATTGTGTCACAGGCCGGGAAGCATTGCTTCGTAAATGACAGAAAATTCTGTCAATGGCGGGGAAAGAGTTAAAATCAATAAACAACACACTGGTGGTATAAATCTGAAGACAGTGGTACCTTTGGTCTAGTTAAGCCCTGATCCCGAAAATCCTCATTCACATCTTTAGTTTCCTTCAACTTGGCATTATTTCTAAGCACACGAGTGTTTGCCTTTAACACGTGGTTCAGCACATGAAGACAGTACGCACTCCGTACTTCCTGAGCCTCCCTCAAAGGAGAGCGGTTTGTGAAATACACATCCCTGTATGTACCTGTAAAAACAAAATATGTGTTTAATAAAATATTACAAACCCCCCCCAGCAAAGTGTCATTTAAAAAATTAGGATGTGTGGACTGTGGAGTAATAAATTATTTTTATTTTGCTGAAATACCCATGAGCCCAAGCAATTCCTTCTGTAGCTCTGTAACATCTGTCACAGCGCCTCCTTCAGGTCCGAAGGGCTGGTTTAACAAGTGCCGATTTGCCTCCAGGGTTTTGTGAATGGGTGGAACGGGGACAGATGAGGGCTGCCCCACGGCTTTGAAACGTTCCAGTGGACACACACATTGTAGAACGCCTAGCTTTGGCCACTGGAGGGGGAGAAGGAAGGAAATAACAGTGACATTTTACAGTTCTTTTTGGGGTCAGTAAGGCTTTAAATTCATCAAAAGTTACAGTAAAAATATTTGTAATCTTACAAAAGTTTTCTATTTAAAAAAAAATGCTGTTCTTATGAATTTTGTGTTCAAGGAATCCTAAAGAAGAATGTTTCATGATTTTCACAAAAATATTGAGCAACAAAACATAGAAGAAATGTTTCTTAAGCAGCAAATCAGCATATTAGAAAGATTTCTGAAGAATCATCAGGTGATACTGAAAACTAGAGTAATATTGCTGAAAATTCAGCGGTGCCATTAAAGTAATAATTTACATTTTATACAAAAAAAAAGAAACAGTTCATTTAAACTGCAATTATATTTCCCAAAATTACTGTTTTTACTGTATTTTTGATCCAATAAATGCAACTATGGTGCATATCAGAGACTTCTTATCGTATCAACCCAGTATACACACACACACACAATATATATATATATATATATATATTATATATATATATTAGTGCTGTCAAACGATTAAAATATTTAATCGCGATTAATCGCATTAATGTCATAGTTAACTCGCGATTAATCGCATTTAATCGCACATTTTTATCTATTCTAAATGTCTCTTGATTTCTTTTTGTCCCATTATTTTTTTCTCATTTTAATGCTCTTATCAACATGGTAAAGTGGATCGGCTTTGCTTTGTGCAAATGTTTTTATTGAAAACAACATTGGCATATACTGTGCTCAAATTCACACAAAAATTCTCACTTAGAGCAAATAATCTCTCACACAATGTAACACTGTCCATCAATAAAAAGGTGAAATAAATACTGACGAGGTCCTGATATTGACGAGGGGGCGGAGAATTCGCATCAGCTGTGTGTGTGTGTGTGTGCTTGGCCATCATCAAGCGGTATTTCAGACTGGGTGTGCTGCGATGATGATAGCTCAGTTCACAACGACAAAACACACAGATCACATTGGTCTTCTTGTCAATGGAACCATTTGGGAACTTTTTAAAAGTAAACCTTCCATTCAGAATCTTATTGGCATCCATTTCGGCGTCTCGCGCTCGTCATCCACTCAAAAGGTTAACTATTTGGCCGGCTCGCAAGCCCAAACGAGTGTGTGCGTCGTGCCTGTTGTTTTGTTTACGGTCTAAATCCGCTTGCGCTTTGGTCGACGAAGCACTCGCGCGGCGCAAGCCATTGAAATGAATGGGTTTCATAGCGCAGCGCGCGTCCTGTTGCAAAAGCATGTGAAAGAAAACTACAAAGTTTGCTAGGTCAAAAAGACCGTTAATCGCGCGATAAAAAAAATTGACGCCGTTAAAATGGGTTTGCGTTAACGCCGTTAATAACGCGTTTAACTGACAGCCCTAATATATATATATATATATATATATATATATATATATATATATATATATAAAAATATATATATAGAATCAAAGCAGCAAATAAAAACCGATGACTGGCATACCTTAACCTGAGTCTTGATCTTTGACCCTTGCGAGATTCGGCCTACTTCCTCTTCACTCAGTTCAATCTCCTGGTGCTTCACAAACATGTCTACAACAACCAGAGAGTCACAGACGCATAGTTGGGCCTAGGTTTACTAGTACTAGACTTAAGGGTTTACAAAACAATAAATCTCACATCTACAGCAATTATTAATGATCTCAGCCAGGTCAGAATTTAAAGAGCTGCAAGTGAAGAATCATGGTAATGTCTCACCTTGCTCCGGTTCACCCATGTTTTCCTCTTCTTCTGCAGGCAGGTTGGTCTCCAAACAGAACGCAGCTTCATTCTTCTTATCTGTAAACTCTCCCTCCACCTCTCCCTCTTTATTCTCCTCTATATCTCCATTTGTCTTTTCAAGGTGTTCTGTATCTTGTGAATCATCAGGTGTTTCACCCTCCTCAGCATCATCACTTTCCTCCTCTTCTTCTCCACCACTCTCTCCTACTTGAGAATGATTTTTAATTACAGGCCCATACTCCGAAATGGAAGCACCGCAAATGATAAAAAATATAAGAAAGTACGAGACTTTACCTTCAACCTCCTCTACGTCATTCTCATCTTCAACCTCCTCTCCATCATCCTCATCTTCACTGTTGTCATTGGCACCTTGGATCATGCTGGACAGCAGTTTCTGATAAGCAGACTGCTGCTCTCCATCACTGTCTTCCTCACTGTCAGGTTCACGGTGCGGTGGCCTGTTAGGCTGCAGAAACACTTTTAATTTAATGGTTTCAAACAAAACGTGCCATTTTAACAAGAGGATCAGAACTTCAACCTGAGCAGCAAAGTTTGAACGATTGAACCAGGGACAGCTTCCCTTATCTATGCAAGCCTGTTTCTCCACATAAGGAAAAAAATAATGCTTTTGTAAGTCATAATTTTAACATACTTATAAAATGTCGACATTGTGACAAAAAAACATGTGAAAAAAACCTAATAATTAAAGGGATAGGCCTAGTTCACCCAAAAATGAAAAATTTGTCATCAAAGGCTACCGTCAACTCTCTAGTTACCAACATTCTTTAAAATATCTTCTTTTGTGTTCAACAGTAGAAAGAAACTCATACAAGTTTGTAACAAATTTAGGGTAAGTAAGTATTGACAACATTTTCTAGGGCTGGAAAAAAATCAATCGCGATTAATCGCATCCAAAATAAAAGTTTTGTTTACATAAAATATGTGTGTGTAGTGTGTATAATTATTTTGTATATATAAATACACACACATGCATGTATATATTTAAGAAAAATGTGTTATTAATATAAAAAATATGTATATTTATATATAATATAAATGATGTATAAATATATATACAGTATATACATGCAAATATTTCGTACATATATACACATGCATATGTGTGTATTTATATATACAAAATAATTATACACACTACACACATATTTTATGTAAACAAAACTTTTATTTTGGATGCGATTAATCGCGATTGATTTTTTTCCAGCCCTAACATTTTCATTTGGGGATAACTATCCCTAAGATGGACCAAAGCATGTTTTTTTTTTCTTACGTGGCAGAAATGGGCTTTCATACTTGTCAGATCTAGCCAAACATATTTTATTCTCCCCTTTTCTCCTTTCTGTAATGTTACTCGTCGTGTACATGCATTCAGATTCACCATCTGCTGTCAAATGCTGCTCATTAACTGGAATATGAGGGAGGTTGTTTGACTCGCAGGATCAAGTCAGTCACCACTCAAAAGAATACTAGAGTCTATCATTACTACTTACCAAGCGCAAAATCTCAGTCTTCTCCGGTCTATCAACAACACTAAAAAGCAAAACAATTATGAGTATGAGTAAATGTACTACTTGAAGCTAACTTGAATGCTAACTTACTGTCTAACGTTACTGTTTTGAGAACAACACATTGCGATACTTACTCATCGTGAAAAGGGTGCTGTTCTCCAAATTCTTTTAGATGTTTCTTCTGTTTTTTAGTTAAATTGGTAACCTCTTGTTTTCCTCGCCTTCTTTTGCCCATGTTTTCTTTCTACACACACGTGTGTAACTCGCGCTGTGTTTTCTTCACGGAGAGTTAGTGTGTCGCCACACACTGTCGCCACCTGTCGGCTTGGAATAAAGGTAGCAGAGCGAGAAAGAGTCCAAGATTGCAAATATTCTTTGTTGAATAATATAATAATAAAAAATTCAAATCAACATTTTAATTATCTAGGTTTTATCATTTCTAAAGTGTAATTGTTTCCACAAACACAGACCGGATTACTGAACACAAAGGAATAATACCAGCACTCATGGGCCTGATTCAATGATGTTTTTTAGAGCACCTGTCAAAGCAAAAGATCATGTCATTGGTTTATCTTTCACATCATTTTGAGATTTTCTCACTGTTACGTTAGTAGATGTTCTGCCACAATATGATTAGTGCCTTTAAAATGCTCTATCATTCCATAAGAGTCAACGAATCAGACTTTTCCTCCGGCTGTGCGTCACACAGCTTAACTAATTACAAACACTGCAGGCGTGGAGGAATGGATCTCACCATCCGTTCAGGTGCAGCAGACGTATCGGGTGTTCATCAGAATCAGAGCAGAACTGATGTTTGATGTGCGTTAACTCGACTGCAGCCGAAAATATCTTGGCCGGAGCGTGTGTAAGAATGTATGTAATTGATTTGATCATTGAAAATTGTTCCATAACATTCAATGAAAACAGATGTGTGGTTACCAAATACGGAGACATTATTTAAAAGTTATTTATATATTTATTTATTTAATTCTCCCCGAGAGACCCTCCTCCCCCCAGCCTCTGAGAACATGTGGTCTGTGATTATAAAGCATATTCCCCGCTGGTGATTAGGGTGCCTATGAATAACAGCAGGGCTGGAGGCCAGTGAAAACAAGGGGAGTGAAACAAATGAACCACACACATCTCGGCTCAGGGGTGAGTCATAAACACACCAAAGGTTAGAAAAACACGGTTGGGTGCCAGCGTGAAGGCGAGGTGAGTGTCCATGAACACCACCGAAAACGCCGTCCCAAAGAGACGAAGCGCAGCTGATCTACTGTAGGCACAGAGTCTCGTGACCACTTCCTGTGATAAAGCTTTGTATGTGCAACAAAAGGCAACTTCATCCACTTTAGCTGAGTATGGTATTTCTGAAAATTCTCAATTTGAACTATAAACTCCCAGCTTTACAGACAAGGCTCAAGTCCCAGACTAAAATGCATCTTTGAGCTGTTTTAACTGAAAGCAAATTGCACTGCCATATCTTAAAATATGTCAGTGCCATTGTTTTGTTTCAAGATGCACACGGGTAATGTTTCTAAGGCATGTTAAAAGGCTACCTAAATTAGGGTGACCATATTTTGTCCTGAAAAAACAGGACACTCGGCCCGGCAAACAGATAGGCCTACTCAAATGATACTCGAAGTTTACTCAAAGAAACCTTATTAATTTCAATACATTTAAAGTAGGTTATGCCTCCTCTGTATGGATAGAAATTTGTTATATTGTTATATGAAAACAGGACATGTCCTGGGAAACAAGACAGTTGGTCACCCTACCTAAATGTCCTAACTGAACTAAGGCCTATATGCTTAATCCTGGTTTAGGCCTGTCTGTGCAACTATGTCAATGATCTGGCTGCTGCAGTTAAAGTTGCAATGAAAAGGAAGTAGCAACAGATAGTGAACATATGTGCAGATTAATTGTTCACATGAAGTTCTATGACATGATACAGAAACTAACCCTTAACCCAGGGGTATCCAATCCTGCTCCTGGAGGGCCACTGTCCTGCAGAGTTTATCTCCAAGCCTCCAACCCCATTAAAACACACATGAACCAGCTCATCATACTAGAAACTTACAGGCAGGGGTGTTGAGGCAAGTTGGGGCTAAACTCTGCAGGACAGTGGCCCTCCAGGACCGAGTTTGGACACCCCTGCCCTAACCCATACCCCATACAGGCAGCTTTCACAACCAATTATAAAGGCTTTTCTCCACGCCCCTACCTTTCGACAAGCCCAATACTCCTACCTGGAGATACCCACACTTGTTTCCATTTAATAAAACCTCTTCTAACAGGCAAGTACTTTATGTTGGTGAGACGGGAGGATAAAGCAGCATTAATATTCATTAGAAGTGCAAGAGCAGTGTTCAGAATATTCTCTGCCTGTTCCAAAACTGGCATCAAATTAATTGCACAATTATAGGAACATTCTCAGATTACGATAATTACACACACATATCAATAGCACTTACTTGCCCAAATATTGCAAATATTTATCCAATTTCCAACTTAATGGAACGGCTTCATTTTTTTAAACAGAAAATCTTTATTCTGTTCAGTAAAGGGTCCAACACACTCAAATCCCGTTGTTGATCATTTGTGTTGACCTGTTGCAGCTGGTTTGCATGTGTTGGAGTCTGATTCCACTTGAAGTGTTTTCCAGCTTGTTAAAGAAATGAGAGACAAAACTACAGCACTCTGAAAGAAAAATGCAGACGTTTACGGGACTCTTGTTAAATTACCCACATCAAAATGAAACAGCCTTTTGCCAATAATTGGCAGCAGAGTTAGTTTTACAGAAACACTCAGCCTGGGGCAGATAGTGGCTTATGTGTTAGCATGGGGCAGATAGTGGGCTAAAGATGGAAGGCAGCGCAATACATGTGATATGGGGTACTAGGGGCAGGATAGCAGCAAACAGATGATGTAGACTGTAACGTAAGCATAGGGTGATATATAAAATCTTTGTATGTTGTTGTTGTTGGATGTTTTGCGCTTGTGAAGTCAGTGACATGCGTTAAAGAAAGTTGCATTGGGACTGTGCCTAAATGTCTGACTGAGATCCCACACCTGGGGTTTTAGTAAACAGTGACCTGAACTCAGGGCCAATGCTAATGCATCTAATGCATCTCATGTCAAGGATGTCCTCAATTGGAATGCAAAAAATATGAAAATGAAACTGAAATAAAATCTCTATATATATATATTTTATCCAAATGCAAAGAAAATCCTTTAGAGTGTAGGGCTAGTCGGTCATTATAATTAACTTTATTATAATGTGTGCATGTGTATACATATTTGGCTAATTCGGGATATAATTAAAATGTAAAGTTTTTTTCATTTATGAATTATAACTATAAATATAAATAACTTTATATTAAAACAGAAGTCTATAATAGGGTGTGTCCCTATTTAGATTAGCTAAGCCAAGTAAATTTTGTGTGTGTGTGTGTGTGTGTGCACACATTTTATTAAATTACTTCACCTGTTAGTATTTGTTTAGATAGTCTGTTAACCACAGATGGAATGTAATCTGTCTAAATGAATGAAGGTTCACACTTATTGCCCACAGCAACCCGGAACATTCCAAAGCCGGCGATGACAACTTTATGATTATAACTAATTCACTCCTTTGTGTCTGCCTGCATTGCGGCTTTCATACAAATGTTCTGAGACTTTACATTGAATGAATCTCAAGGGCAGGAATGTACTATGGACTGTCCTTAGAGTGCTGAAAACCTTTACATGTATACCGTCTCTGGAGCCCACTAGTTCTCACAAAGATATAAACTGAAATTATTCTTGCATTTAAAGCGCCTCTGAGAATTACAACAGTGTCAGTTTGTTGTCTGAAGGAAATCTCACAACAGCTCAAGTATTAAGATCATAAACAAGTTTCACCTGCCAATATATAAGCATCTTTTTTATAGTGTTTTTCATTTGAATTGTGCCAAATGTTGCAATAACGGACAGACACTCGAATGATAGAAGCTGCCAACGGGATGCCAAAAAAAAGAAAAAGAAAATGCAATTTACCTGCAGAGGCGTGCCTGCCTGTCAGCAAATATGTGCAGACACACAGCAGACACACATTGTTCACTGATGAAAAGGGTATTGTCTGGTTTTTGAAAGACAGTGTTGTCTAATGGTTTGTGTTTCCTTGACACTCCTGATACACTCCACCTCATTACACTGTTCCATCTGAATGCACCTGTTTAAGACAAGAAAATTATGTTGAAGGGAAAAAGTCATACTCAACAAATTGCAAACCGATCCAACTTTTAAAAGTTTTTTAGAAAAAAAACAAACATTATTGTATTTCTGTTAGTGAATCTTACTCCAAAGCAGTGGAGTCCGGGGCCCACTAGGGGACCTTAGCAAACTTCCAAGGGGGCCTCAAGATGACCTAAAATGACTTACAAATTAAATAAAAAAAATTTATTCACCTACAAAATTTTGGAATTCTAAAAAAGTCATTTTAATTATAACTATTGTAGTTACTTATTTTAACCGTTCAATATTGTTGTGAACAGTGGGAGCCTTGGAGTCAAAGAGGACTCAATACACCATTGTTAGGCTGACTTCTCTAAATTCTGTCAAAACATGTCTGTTTTTTTTTTTTTTTTTTGGTGAGAATTCTAACCAGCCCAACACAGCAACCAATGGCATGAGTTTAGGGTGGGGCCATCCATTTGATTGACCAATGGCAGAAGGGGTGGGTGAGTGGGAAACTTGTTTGAAAACGATCATTATTTTTGCAGGTCCGTTTGGTGTCGCTAGTGGCACAGAAACCACATACTTAATCTCTTGCATACACACACAGTATCGTTTCACTGCATCAATATAAACTCTGCTTCTGGTCTCCCTCCTTTTTTTGTCTATTCCCTCTTTATTTCTAACCAAGAACTTGTTGAGTAAAAAGTCAACACTCTACCTAAATTCTTCATTTATTTTCTCTGCTGGAACTCTGTCATCCAATCTCTTATTCGCTTTTCTTTCGTCCAGCGTTGTTCTCTTGGGTGGAATCGGCATGTCCTTGTCGGGGTCTCTTTCCTCCTCTCCTCTCTTGCCCTCTTTCTCTCTCGCAGTGTCCTGAGGTGGTAGAACAGTAGGCCGTGTAGCAGCGCAGTAGGAACAGTTTGTGTTGAGCTCTACGAGCTGTAGCTCTTTTATTCTTGTGTTTTTCATTTCACTTTATTTTCATTCCCTTCATCATATTTCCCTGGGAAAGCAGGCCTGAGGGAACAGATGGAAGGACACGTTAAAGAAAAACGTTCACTTATTCGTCTTGAGTACACTAGGTTCACAAGAGACCGAAGACTGTTCTGTACCTGATTATAAATGATAGAAAAATGATTTACTGTGCATCTCATTTTAAAAGGGATGGTTCACTCAGAAAATTAGACTGGTCATCATTTACTAACTAACCCTCATAGTTTCAAACCGGCATATTTTCTTCTGTGGAATACACTCACAAATTATATTATTACATTACCATTATATTAAAAATGTCAGTGTTTTTGTCCATAAATTGAAAGTCAAACATGAAACGACATGAGGGTGAGCGAAGGATGACAGCAGTTTTATTTTTGTGTCCCTTTTAACATTGTAAATGTTAATTCAGGTCTTTTTTAAATCACATGGTCAAATTAAAGATGTCACTTCCTTTTAGTTGTCAGTTTGACTTTGCTAGCAAGCTAGCTGCTTAAACTACTAGCTTAACATGCTAACTGTTAAAAAACTCTTTTGATTAGCTTGAACAACATAAGGCCCCAGTCAACAGAATCAATTTTCATCACCTGCTAAAAATTGAACAGTTCCTGGCAGCATTCTGGCACAAATTCCCCAAAAAATGTTTTAGCCCACATCTCAAAGCTATGTTTATAGATTTTAAGAGGTGTTCACTACATGATACAAAACTGGACCATACGTTAATTCCCTCTGTAATACCATACCTCTTTTTGGAAAGTCTGAGTCAGGCAGGAGTGTGCAAATGTCCACATGCATGTCCAAGGATTTCATATGTTTTCAATCGCGCGAACATGATTATGTGTCTGACATATCGCTGCTCAAGCCTGTGTTTCATTCCCACCTATTTATCAAATATCAGGCCCTGGTAACCTGGTATCCATGACGACCCGATTGTCACGGTGATCGCATCTGTCCAATTAGTTGTGGTTCATTACTGAGGGACCTCAGCCACGGGACTGAAACAGACCTGATTAGAGCTGAGAAAGGAGGGCCAAAGCTCTGCAGTACAGGGGGAGATGGGCAAGGGCTCTTAAAGTAGAGACCCCCAGGAGACTCACTCCATCAAGGGCACAACAAGGTCAACAGGAGGTTCTCAGCTCAATCATAGACTGTCATCTCCTCTGAATGTCAATGGCGTAATCAGTGAAGGCAGCATCAAACCATCCTCACAGAACAGAGTCAGGATGGCCATCTTGTAAATTAATACCCAGTATGCAGCTCCTAAACTTTGCCCTTTGACCCTGAACAAGGGAAGTTTCAGCACACGTCATCAACGATTTTGTTCACTCTAGACAGGCTATAACCACCACAGTCTATTAATCTCTCTCCTCTCTCTCTCTCTCTCTCTCTCTCTCTCTCTCTCTCTCTCTCTCTCTCTCTCTCTCTCTCTCTCTCTCCCCTCTCTCTCTCTCTCTCTCTCTCTCTCTCTCTCTCTCTCTCTCTCTCTCTCTCTCTCTCTCTCTCTCTCTCTCTCTCTCGCATGCATACTTTTTTATAAATACATAATATACATTATATAATCCTGTAGATTATATTTATTAATTTATACTGTGTGAATCAGGTAATGTCTGTGTTTTATATACAGAATTATTTGTTTGCTTGCAATGGACTAAATGTGGATGATTTCAGGCCTGAATCATTTTTCCCTCATATTGGATTTCTCATGAGATTCAACTTTTTTTTGGTTCATTCTTTATTCTACAACCATCTCTTTTATTTGACTTAACACTGACCTTCTTACTGTTCCATCAACTTTTATCTTCAGTCTACATATGTTAAAAATATTTTCCTTAAATCTGTATTTCCAGTTTGGTGTCATTATTTTTGATCTGGTCAAGACATTGCGAACTGTCCACAGCACACATAAATGTTAAGAAGAATCATAATCCAGAGTTTACATTAATTGGAATGGACAATGAAAACCATAAACCTGTTATTATCATTGTACACATGTGATGGAAAAACAAAGAAAAAAAGTAAAAACACAGAGATGAAATCCACCATCAGGTTCTTGACAAAGTCATGACAAATCAATGTCTGCTTTGCAAAATCAATATTGACAGTTCTCAAATTTACACTCATCACCACTCTGTATGGTAGGGTGTGTTTCAGCTCCCTGTGGTAGAGCTTCAGTAAAAACAATAATAAGGTCTTAAACAAAGGCTCTACTGTAAGTGTGTGAAACCTGCTCCTCTGCTCTCTCCAAACCGCTGCCATGCTGTCCATCAAATCCCAGAGTTTATCTAAAGTAACCTCCAATACTCTCACTCACTGGAAAATAATTCTCTCAGAAATTACTAGTAAATTAATTACAAACAAACAGCAAGTACAACATTGAATTACACAGACTGAAAAAAAGACAGAATGGTATTTCTTGTAAAATGTACTCCAATAACCTTTGTTTTATTAACACTTTGAAGTTTAATTTTATTACAAATTTAATTTAACTCTAACATATTACAAGTAATGCAAGTTAGATAATCAGATTACTTTTTTTAAAGTAAGTTAGCCTACTTTTTCAAATAAATTACGTTGTTTTCCCATTTATTGACTGACAGCTCTCCTGCTGAGAGAAATCTTCTGTAGATGTGCAAAGGCGTTGTGAAAGAATGATGGTTGTTTTCAGTATTTCTCAAAATCAATAAAGACAGTGAAATGCAAATTTAGAATGTTATACAATCCAATAAAGTATGATAAATAACGCATATGCATTTAATCTCACTTTATTAACTTTACAGGTGTGAATTTGTATTTCCTTACTATTTTGAATTTGGACTTTCGTTACTGCACTTAGTTACTTTTCTAGGGAGTAACGCAATAATGTAATGCATTACTTTTAAAAGTACGTTTTCCAAACACTACTTAAAGGGATAGTTCACCCAAAAATGAAAATTCTGTCATTAATTACTCACCCTCATGTCGTTCCAAACCCTTAAGACCGTAGTTCATCTTCGGAACACAAATTAAGATATTTTGGTAACACTTTATATTACGACCCGCAAACAACTGCGTAAGTAAACCGAAATTATGGTGTACGTTTCTGTAATTATAGTGTACTTCCATGTGGTATAAGGGAACAATATGTTAAGTTTTGGGTAATAAAGGGGTAACAAGCAGATATACAACCTGCAAAGAACTTCGTAAGTAAACCGAAATTACGGTGTACATTTCTGTAATTATAGTGTAAATCCGTGTAGGTATAAGGGAACAATATGTTAAGTTTCGGCGCTTGAGCGCCCTAAGATCAGCAGTGGCTGTGTCCCGGACGCACTTACGTCTCCGCACATTCACTCTGCCCTTCAACGGAAGCAGGTATATGTTGCACCACACACTCAAACCCCACTATGGGCCGCTATGCAGTCCGAGTCGAGTCCCTGCATTCCGCCGCGCTGCCCCACCCCGGGTACGTCTGTGGTGCCGTTGATCCCACTTGCTCGGTGTATGGGAGCTTGGCTTACGCTTCCCAGCCCGTCTCGCTGGCTCATCCGTACTATCAGACTCGGCTATGCAATTCAGTTTGCCCGGCACCCCCCAGTCTTCGGTAGAAGCCGGTCTTCAAATTGGCTGGAGGGACCGGCTCGATCGTGTCCTTCGCCAGTAGGACTGCTATCTCTGCCCTGAGCACAGAGGCATTGGCCGCCAGAACACGGGTGAACTGAATGCCTCTGTGCTCAGGGCAGAGATCGCAGTCCTACTGGCGAAGGACACGATCGAGCCGGTCCCTCCAGCCAATATGTAGCCTTCAAAGCCAGTACTTTCATGTCTCGATTCTCCCTCGACACAGATTGTTCTCCTCGACACAGACTTCGCTTTGCACTTGAGGGACAGGCATATCAGTACAAAGTCTTACCCTTCAGGCTAGCCCTGTCACCCTGTGTCTTCACGAAAGTTGCGGAGTTGGCCATTGTTCCCATGTGCGAGCATGGTGTTCACATACTCAACTACCTCGAAGACTGGCTCATTCTGGAGGTCCAGCTGATTTTCAGGGCTTCGGGACCGCACAGGTAGATCTGTTTGTCACTCCGGACACGTTTCTCTGCCAGTTGTTCTATTCCCTTACCAAGAGGACCCTTGGCACGATGCTCTGACACACAGCTGGCCCCCGGGCCTACACAAGGATGCGTTTCCCCCAGAGAGCCTTCTTGCACAGACCTTGTAAAGGTCTTCATATTGGTGTTCATATTGTGTCAGGGAGGAAGAGTAGCATGTCTTTTTTAGTTGCGCCGTATTGGCCCAACCCGACCTGGTTCCTGGAACTGGTGCTCCTCGCGACAGCCCCTTCCTGGCCCGTTGAGGACCCTGTGAGAGGACCTGCTCTCTCAGAGACGGGGCACCCTTTGGCACCCACAGAGGTTCTAGGTGACCTACCCCCAGCGGTAGTTGACACTATAACTTCCGCTAGAGCCCCCTCTACGAGGCACATCTATGCCTTGAAGTGGAACCTGTTCGTGGAGTGGTGTTCTTCACACGAGGAGAACCCCCGAACTTACTCGATCAGAGCTGTGCTTTCCTTCCTGCAAGATGTGTTGGAGCGAAGGCTGTTTCCCTCCACCCTTAAAGTGTATGTTGCTGGTTTCCACCACTCCCTTCCGGGACCAGGTGGTGAACCTGCAAGCGCTGCCTTCGGAGGAGGCAGACTCAGCCCTGGCTTTTCTCTGTCCCATTCGCTCTCTGCGCCTTTACGTGGACAGAACGCAAAGCCTCAGGACCTCAGATCAGCTCTTTGTCTGTTACGGAGGCCAGCAGAAAGGGAAGGCTGTCTCCAAGCAGAGGATGGCCCACTTGATAGTGGATTTCATCGCCTTGGCTTACGAAGCACAAGCATGCCTTGTCTGCCTGGGTTGAAAGCCCACTCGGCAGATATCTGTAGAGCTGCGGGCGGGGCGACACCTAACACGTTCGCAAGGTTTTATAGCCTACTTGTTGAGCCAGTTTCTTCCTGTGTGCTCGCTTCAACCAGCCGGTAACACCGAAGGTCCCGCTCTAGTGTCGGCTTGCTGAGTCACTCCCCTCCACATGGAGCGGATACATGCGCTTTTTTGCTCCAGTCGAGTTCCCCACTGTACCCTGTAGAGTTCCTCTGCACAGCTTTGGCAGTCGGACGTTGGGGAGCATCTGACGCCAGGCCTAGTGCTCGTATGTTTGTGTAACTTGGCTAGGCTGGGTTCCCTATGTGGTGATTGCTGCAGCGATCTCAAATGTGTATTCTTCCACGACCAGCTCCCTGCGATGAGCCCGTGTCTTTCCCTAGGCAGAGTCCGCTCTGCTGTCACTGTCCGGTGTAGCCTCCCCCTTCTCAAGCTGGAGCCATCCCAGTGACATTCCATATGTTGTACTGCCCTTTCCGGCCAGTCCATATGTTTATTCTCCACATGTTACCTCCCTTCGGGCAGGATTTGGCTTCCGCAGGGTCCCTCTCCCCTGGAAAGGCATGCTTTCCCAGTTATCCAAGAGTTCCACTGTGGGGTATAATGGAACAGCAGATTGAACTCCCTCTACTCAGGCCTTCCGCCCCAGCCAGTTGGGGGCCTGAGAGTCTTGCGTAGGGCGCTGGATGTGGCAGCAACCATGGCGTTTTCCATAGGGATCCCAATTACGCCTCCACTTCACCACGGTTGCTTACCATTGCTGTACGGCCGTCACGATCTCGGCTCCTCAGCAAAAAAAACAATGAGTACGTGCCCTGCTTCCTGTTTATACCCGAGCTGCGGGGCGAGGCGCGTGACTCGATTCACGCACGCCAACATTCATTGGCTCGTTCTGTAGACACTTGAAGATTATAGGGCTCCCTGAAGTGATCCCAATTACGTCGTCGCGTCGATGTTACAACTCCCGTTCCCTCCTTCAGAGAACGAGGGTTACATTAGTAACCAAGACGTTTTGTCTCATCTTTGTGTGAGTGTGCAGTTTCGAGCGTGCTCGAGCCGTGCACTCACTTGTCTACGTGCCTTGTTACATGTGCAGGGTATGGTGTTTGAATCCCGGCACTTCGATCTAGTTTGGTTTCGGTTCTGTGTCGGGATTCAGACATCCATGCTCCGCGTGTTGTTTTCTGTTGTGAGCGCACAGGATGAGCTTACGCTCGTTCTCGTGCGCTCAGTCTTGTTGTGTGAGCGTGCGGTTTCGAGTTCGCTCGGGCCGTATGGTCTCCTGTCCACGTGTGATGTGTTTTGTGTAGCACACGGTTCGTCTTTACATCGGCCGCGTGCTTTCATGTTATGTTTTGTCTTGTGCTGTGTAGCACACAGCTTGTGTTTTTCACTAGCTGTGTGCTTTCATGTTGTCATGTTTTGTGTGAACACGTGGCTTATGAGTGTTCTCATTGGCTGCGTGTTCATGTCTCGTTTTGTGTGAGCACATGGCTTGTCATGTGTTTTCCTTGTGCCGTGCTCTCCTGTCATTGTCTAACCCGTCCACCTGGTTACCTGATTATTGGTTAATTTGCCCAACCTGTTCTCCCTCGTTACCTTCCTTGTTTGCTCCCTATTTATTCTTCTTGTATTTGCAGTCCTGTGCTGGTTTGTTGACATTTGTTCATGGTATGTTATCCTTGTGCGTTCTTCCTGTGATCTAGTCAAGTCAAGTCATGTTTTCCCCCTCGGGGTAGTTTTTGTTTGTTTTTGTTTTATTTTTTATTTTTTTTATTTTTTTATTTTTTGTTTTATTTTTTTATTAAAATAAAAGCCGTATTCTCCTGCGTTTGAGTCCTTGCCTCATCTCCTCAACCCCAAACCGTGACAGATCTCCCACATATTTGTATGCGCTTATTTCCGTTGTTGGTGTTAGTAGCAGTGGTGGTTCTACCATCTTGCTAATAATGTTTCTTTAGTCATTTGACAGTCCTGCAGCCTGAACCATTGGAAATACACCCTTACATTACAATGTTTTATACCTTTCTGGGCCTTAAAAGTTGCAATGACATTGCTGTCTATGGAGGGATCAGAAAGCTCTCGGATTTCATCAAAAATATCTTAATTTGTTTTCCGAAGATGAACGAAGGTCTTACAGGTTTGGAACAACAGGTTAATGTCTTTTTGAGCCCCAAGTAAAGCCCATTTTCCCCAACAAAATCAACACATTTTTATTACTTTAAGTAGGTCAGTACCTTAATTGCAAAGATGTACAGTGTAAAACTATGCTAGAATATTACAATGAGTTGTTTAACCAATCAATCAAAAACAGCCATAGTTAAATTACCTAAATATTCATGCAATATGTAAAGTATTGACAGTGTTTATGTTCAGCATCTATGGGGAATGCTTGAAAATAGGACGCAACTGAATTTACTGGAGTTATGAAGATATTATTATTTTTGTAGTATCTTTGAATAATTAAAACAACCAGAACAGATATGTTGCGTATACTGTTTACAGTATGCAAACTGAGAATGTTAACCTAGGGTTAATGTGTGTGGAATATCGAAAACCTGACAATCCAGGATTAATTAGGCCTACCAACTCATGACAAATTGAACAGTGTGAAGCATATTAGGCTAATGTTAAAATTAAGAAATATCTTCAGATATTTCCTGGCTATTATTGTAAAGCAACCTATTCAAAACTGTTGTCAAATTTTGTGGTGAATTACCTGTTTATTCCAGCAGAGGTCCTCGTAAGAATAATAACTTTATGAGAGCTCGAACATCCATCCCACCAAGTGAAGACAAGCATACCTACAACATTACATCTTTTCAGCGTGTCATCTTTTTTCTTTTCTTTTAAACTACTACTCTTTCCCTATCTCTCTGTTTCCCCCCAATAATTATCTCTTGGCCTTCTTGTTTTTACTCTCTTTCTCTCTACGCCTGCCTTTCTCTCTTTATTTTGTTCGGTGCCCTTGCCAGATTGGGATTACTCTGCGATGTTATCTGAGTACTTGGGGTTTGTTCAGTTGTAATCTGGTTCTTTACTGTAAGGTAAAAGGCAGAAATGTTTTCCCATAAATCAAAAATAGCATCCATCTGGATCCGTCTCACTAACTCGTTCACTCTCTCTTTTCCCTCCTCTCATGCCCTCCCCTCACATATCACATTTTTGTGGATAAAATCTCAAAACAAAAATCAAAACAAATCAAAACAAATCTCAATGAAATTAGTCTAGTGCGGCAGGCTGAGTCTGAGATGACTCTGAGGCTTCTGATTAGAGCTCCATCTGAAACTGTACATATTCACATTTTCCATGATCCTATCAACAAAAACAACTCAGGACTCATGATGTCTGCGTCTCTTGTGACCAGAGATGAGATTTCTCAATCACCTACACCCTGCAGCTATGCCAAAACTGCGGAAGACATCAAAAGTTCAGCGCAAGATTTCCAGAAGTTGAGGCCGTCCAGGGAACAGGAAGTCAAAGGCTTTCACTGTGATGTCAGCGATAGAGAGATAGATAGAGAAAAAGATGGAGAAAGCGAAGCGAAGGTCGGAGGCTTTCTCCCTGTTGTCTGATGGAAAACAATGAGAGTCTGCATTCGGCTGAGGTCAGTCATTTGTTTTAACAAGGGATTTCACTAATCTCAGAATTGAGTCTGATTAATACTACAATCTGAATGCTTCACTCCTCTGAAAATCATATTTCCAAGTCTCTCAGGAAAATAAGCTATGACTAAAACTCCGGAGGAGAGCACGATAACGAGAAAAGGAACGATTTAACAAGATTACAGCAGTATTAGAGGTCCAGCAGTGACAAGAAAAACAGGAACAGTAACACGTTCAGTTTCTTCTTAATGGGTTTCAATAGAAGATGCCAAGTAGTTCTTCAGCTGGAGTTCTCTGGTTTCTGTGAAAGCCAATCAGTTTTAGATCAAATCAGAGCTTTTTGATCAAAATTGTTGTCTCAGACAGTTTCACTGTACTTGAGGCCTGAACACCCAAATGTTCAGCTAAATACTCCCTTCAGAGCAATGAAAGAAACCCATCCTCCTCCCAAACTGCTTAGTAACAAGAACTGTCTTAAACTGTTTGTTCTGATTCGGCAGTCAATAAAAAAAAAGAATTGAAACAAATAGTATGACAAAATGCTGTCTATAAAATTCTTGACTGCTTCATTCATTTTTTTTTTTTAAATCAAAGTTGTTGTTTTTTATAGCTAGACATGCTGAATCAATAGAACGAGAGATATTTTATACAATAGTTTAATCAGTGTTGGGGAAAGTTACTTTTAAATGTAATGCATTACAATATTTCATTACTTTAAAAAAGTAACTTTTTATAGTAAGTAATGTGTTGTGTTACTTTTTCTCACTTGGGCTGGGCTTGCTTGTTTGTTTTTAATAACAAAAAAAGTTATATTTTTGGCAAATGTACACAAATTTGATGTTTATCTAAAGTAATTTTTGCTTCGTACGGTTCAATTGGATCATCAAAGGTCAGCAGACATTCTGTTTGCATTGCACATTGTTTTTATTAATTTAATAACAACTCACACAACTCCTCTGCACTTACTCCTGATTTCTCTCAACATGGGGACAGGAGAGGTGTCTATAAATGGGAAAACAAACTAACTTTCATTACTTTTTTGAAAAAATAACTTGTAAGTTAAAAGGAAATGTTTCTTTATTTACTTGAAAAAATTAATCTGATTACGCAACTCGTGTTACCTGTTATGTGTTACCCCAAACTCAGAGTTTGAGTACCCCAAACAAGAAGTTAATATTGAGCAGCTTATGTTTTAGAAAATGCATCTCTCTGTAGGCAAGGGTGTGCTTATGTCACAGGGCACCACAACTTCCAATAGGAAAATTCAACTGCAGTAGCCACCGTTCAACCTGAAGAGGGCAGCCTCTCAGGTTGAAAACACTCGTGTTTTTACACCGTATTGTAGAATTAAAACACTTTATAAACAAATGTCAAAACAATTGCTTGAATCAATGAACAGCAATAATAAAGCCCCAGTCTTACAGATAATTAACTAAACAAAGTTGTTTTAGGGTTTAGTTACCCTTTAAAAAAATCGTATTGACCCCAAACATTTGAATGGCAGTGTAAGTGCGAGTTATGGCATGGGATGTTAAGTGCAAGCACAGGTTCCTCTGTATCTACTGGAAGTTTTTCAGAAAAAGACTCCCAAGTGTGTGCAGTTCTTTTTCTTCTTCTGATAACCATTTGAAGATGAGTGATGAGCTTTCCCACACTGCAGTGGTTTATCAGAAACTTCAGCCAACTGGGTCCTTGTTCTTCTGTATGTGGGTGGGTGGGTGGTTGTGAGTCTCTAGCCAAATAAGACTTCATTCCTCTCTCCGCTACCCATCATTTTTCTTTCTCCCTCACAAGGGATTCCCGGCGTTGCCAAACCATCCCGCTGCGAAAACATCTCCAGTCCGTCTACATAAATACAAACAGAAAATAGTTTACTTTATGATTTAGAAAGGTAACCAGATACAAGGACTTATCTTTCTGAAATGCTGCTCTGCTGATAGCAGTTGACATGCGCATATCTCTTTGTCCATTGTACGGTAATCAAGAAAATGTTTAGATATTCATATTGCTGAAGTTAACATATTTCAAAGCTGCAGCTAAAATCATCCAGAGAGTTTGAATAACAGAGATAATGAAAGGCAGAATGCTTAAAAAAAAACAGGCGAGAGGAGTTATAGAGCTGGTGACGGCACCCTCGTTGATCTGTCCAATTAGACGGCTAAATTGTTCCCACATTGAGACTGAAATGCAAATGGTCTGCCTTTCAGGGACAGAACTAATGAGCTTCGCTGGGTTACCACAGTGTTAAAGCTGAGGCGGCAGATATTACTGTACAGCTCTCCTCTAATCTGACCCATTAACTCTGTACACACAGATCAATGTGAGTGTGCGGGGAGCCATGGACTATAATGACCTAATGAGAGAGTCTCAGTATGTGTGTGTGTGTGTGTATATGTGTGTGTGATGTGGCCTGCTGGGACACTGATTTGACTTGGGTTGGCAAGCGGCTGCATACACCTCGAAAACTCCAAACAATCAACAACAAAATCTCCTTGACTTGATTAACCACAAATATTCTCCAAAATACCAGTGAACCTGGAAAACAGAGAAAGATAGAGTGAAGGAGAGAGAAAGAGCTGCAAATATGGCACAGACAGAGACCATTCCAGACTCAGGTGAGTGCTAGGATGATACCTGTCTGAAACAGTGGAAAAACACTATTCCCTATTATTCACTAATATACCGAAGTCCACTTGAAGGAGTGAATGAAAACTAGTGAATAAATTTAGACACTATGGACTGTGGACACCAGCTTCGGCTATACATTGGCCCTTTGGTCTTACAGTCATTATTGCGGTGCATTATGGGATTTAATGAGCGCACATGGTAACTTACACTACAGCATTACAAATGGCTGCCCCTTAAAATAGTGCACTACATAAGGGTATAAGGACGATTTCTGAAACTTTTCTGAAAAAATGCCCCGTAAAGCTATAGTTTGCTGATCTCAGCTTGGCAGATTTTAGTTGTTTCACCGGAAAGTCGAGTTATGACATTTTAATAAAAAATTACAAGTAAAACAAAAACAAAAATAAATAAATAAACTTAAAAATGAATTAATAAATCACAATTTTTCCATTTCATGCTGACTTTAAAGCTATAAATGAACTAGTACCGGAGCTCTTACCATACTTGGTAAATGCTCGCCACTGTTTGTTAGATTTGCCTGTTTTGAAGGCAGTTCTGCACATTCGGTGAATGACATGCTGCTTCAGAAATGCAGAATGCTTCCCCCCCACTTGTGGAGGAAAATCAGATCAGTTTAATCAGAGGGTGATTGCACACTTGGCCTTGATTCCCTTCACACTTAATACAGCCACCTTTACTCATTCACCCCTTGAAAACGACTGTGCACATTACCTGATGAGTTATTTCACCCTTGCCCACCACTGGGCGGCTCTGCAGATTTGTAGCTCTTGGTTCCACTCCAAACAGACCGGGAGTGATAACGCTGCCGCAACAAGCCTCTGTTTATTTCCTGTGAAAACAGTGAAGTGGGGGTCAGTGGAATGCAAACCAGTGTCCGAGCTCGCACCAGTAAAGCAAACATGGTCCAGATTTTACAGCCAACATACTTGCAGGCCAGGACTGGTGTTTTTCTTTGCCCCTTAACCGAGCAGCAAATCAGTCCAGAGCTACTGCTAGCAGCTGCAATTTGTGGTCGCTTATCAGTCGATCAAGCCGTCTGGAGCACCAAGGTTCCTCCATGCTCTTAAACAACGTTTACGGCAGCCTTAATTCTTGGTACAAGATTGTAACTCCTCCTAAGGATGACCTCATGTGACCATGTGCTAATCGCATCTGGTTGATTGTTTCTTATCTTATGTTGATGTGTAATGTGTACAACATCTTAAGATATATAATATGTTTATTAAAGTTTTTTAATTTAACATTTTAATAATATAATTTTTTTCACAATCTGATTTCTGACTTGGGATGCACAAGTGTTCGTTCATTGAACAGAGGAGAACTGGCCCCCGAATGAGCCTGGTTTCTCCCAAGGTTGTCACCTGATTAGGTTTAGGTTCCTTGCTACTGTCTCTTTTGTCTTGCTTAGTTGGGGATCCTTAATATTTAACAATATTATTGATTTGACTGCACTGACACTATTGAATAAGAATTGAACTGAGCTGGACGATGACATCACTGTTTTCTGCAGAACTGCTTTATAGATTAAACTAATTTATTAATTGATGATCTTTACAACATAACTAAATTAACATTGAACTGACTTCAGTTGAACAATGACACTTTTCTTTTAGAGCTGCTGTACAGTTGAATGAACTATGTTTAACATAGTTCATTGAACTGTATGTTTGCATCATGAATCATTTTCTTGAATCATTTACTTGACTTGACTCCGAAACCTATTGAATTAAAATATTATTTTAGGAAATAATAACAGAGATAATATCAAACTGCTTAATTTCTTTCTTTTAATTTGACTTTTTTTTTTTTAATTATGATGTCAGGATGGCTGTATCACCCAAAAAATGTTTTACTTTAAAAAAATGTCAAGATTGAATTTAATTCAGAAATAAATAACATGCATATGCCACATATAAGAGGTTTTCTAGTCATTATTTATGTAAATTGCATTTTTAATTTATTATTTAATAAATTAATGTATAGCAGAACAAACAAGCATAATGTAATTGACCAAGACACGTGTACCATGTAGAGACAAAGCTTTGGTTAAAATGCTAACTGTCACATTGCCAGAAATGGGATTAACTTCTGATATCACTCTTGAAATATCTCTAATAATAATAAAAACGTTAACTATGCTCCTTCATGGTGCCAAACAAATCATTAAAAGCTGTAAGTTTGAGATGGAGTCTCATGTAGTGGCTGCAGGACTTTTGGGACTTCATATCCTGTACTGAAATACAGTAACATTAACATACATGTTAACACAGTTTACAAGGCAATAACCTCCCTCAAGGGAACCAGTGACCCTGCCTACAGACTAAATCTATTAAAGCTCAGGAACAAACTGCTTTTGAACACAGCACACACTCGTAAAACAGACCACAGTCCTGAATAGAGGTTATGACTTTGCCATTTTTTCATGTGGATTTGCTACAACTATGCATGACCTTTCCTCCCTCGACATACTAACTGCTAACGTGAGAGCCTTCACAATACCTTCTACTCTGTTTAGTTTCAAAATTAATACAAACTTCTTGGAGCTTGTCCTGATGTAACCCAAAAAATATTTGTGAGAGGATCATGTATCATGGGTCTATCTCAAATATGACTCGATTTCCTTTGGCTTCGGATCTGCGCCGAGGGTTTATTTGGGTGAAGGTGCAGAGAACGAGCGAACAGAGAATCAAAAACGTGTTCACACATGGACAATGAACTTGAGGTGGGAGTCATGGGAAACTCAGAGATGAAGCAGAGAGTCTTGAGACTGCAAAAATAGTCGCAAACAAACCAAACGAAGTGACAGAATGCTGCTGATTCAGACATCGGATAATTCAGGCCTTATGGTGGATGTGGAGACGATTAGACACAGCGGAAATTACGAGTGTAGGAAGATTCGGCCTTTGTCATCGTTCCCTGTGTGGTTGGGACAACACAGCTAGGTAACCAAATAAAACAACAGCATGTTCAAGATCTGCATTATGTCAGACGGAAAATGAGTGACCCTCCTATAGCCCTTAACTGAAATTAAATCTTTCATTAGCGGAGCCTAGGTGCCAGAACCTGCCTCATTCTCACACGGGAGGGCAAGTCTTTGTGGTCACACAGGGAAATGCCTTTCCAATGTCTCAAATCCCCCACATGCCATGAGCCAAACCTAAACCACAGCAGTGAGAAGGGAGCAGCGCTGTCTGGCGAAATCAGGCAGCTTCCAGTGCCAAGAGCTGCCATTACGCTCAGCTACTGTCGGCAAAGGCGAGACCTCGTCAAGACCGCGTGGGTGGAAGGCGAAGTACACCAAAATCACATGAGGTTTAGTACATCGCCTACACATACAGTACACACCACTGCCTGTGTAATGTCAGGCCAGATTTAGGTCCCGCTCTTTTAATGTCCCTGGACATAAAGGGCCAGAGCAAGTACAGTTCTGTGAAGGCACTTAACATCTGCATTGCCTCTAATTCCAAAAAGCCAAAGGGAGGGGTGAAGCAATTCTGCTTCTCGTGTCAAGCCAAAACCATCATCATTGGGCAGAACTTAGTGGAGTCAGAGCCACAGAAACAGGGCAGTTCTTATCCTAAAGGTCAAAGGTGGCTTGTTTAAGTCAATTCTAATTTGCAGTGCATTTGTAGTGTTTTCAAATTGGTTGCTATAACGTCACCTACTCTAACCTCAAGTCAAACCTCTAAAAATCAGCCGATGTGAGTGCTTTAGGCAAATTTCATCTGCAATAATCTGTGGTACTGTTGAGCTGCTCTACTTATATGCTGCGAATTACACTGCAGATCCAAATGTGGAGATTTAATACATCTGCTTGGCATGTTTGTGCGTAGTCTCAAGAAAGAAAGTAACATTTACTGCCCAACATCAGCCTTCTTGTCTCAAGGCAAGGAAATTTTATGTCTCCTGACTGGGTCAATAACAAATGGGATTTATTAATCCGGTCTAGGAACTGGACTTCACACAGCCAAGGTGTCTGTTTTAAACCCAGGCTATCTTTCTCAGCAGGTTCTGGTTTTAGACCAGACACCTGACAGTAAAAAGGATTTGGGAAGCATCAAAACTCAGATTTCTCAAAGCCGAAAGCCATTACCTGTTCCAGCAACACCTGTTCTGCAGTCCTCCTCTCATCTTTTTCATCCCTCTGTTTTTCCCTCCGCCCCCTCCTGCAACAGGTCCTTGTAAACAAAGTGCTGAAATCTCTCAGGGGGTTGAGTATTTTTACAAGCCAGCACATTGTGATGAATATATCAAAGCTCTACTGGAGGCTGCGCAGGCTTTTATGGGCTAATAAATTAGTTCGGGCCCTGCTGGGGAACACACTGCTGCCCAGGGCCTAACCACAGAAGAGACCTGGCACAATATGATAAGCTAAGGGGAAACAGAATAGCGGATAACCATGAGGAGCGTTGTTGGCCAGGTAGGAGAAGCTTTCTCTTGTACAGGTGGGCTTTGTACTGCTAAGGGCTGTTTGGATTTATTGAAAACTGGCAATCCACAGAAAATGTAATCATCATTTTTACTGGCATTTAAACATTGCATGGTTGTAACTATAGTGGCCAAACATACTGCAATAAATAAATAAATAAATAATACAAAAGTAAGTAAATAAATATATGTTTTGGTTAAGGAATTTTAAATATTTTAATGGAAGACTGATTAAAATGTTCAGTGCAGCCTGTGAAGAGTATCAATGAGTCCTCTACCACACAGCTTTTTAAAAAATTACTTCTTGTATTTTAACTGTTCCAACAGCATATGGGCAGTAAATCTCTTTCACACTGATAATAAGCACTGTTTTAGAAAATTGTACATGTGTGCCCAAGCGGTGGTTGTGTAGCATCTCATTTAAAGTGTGCTCAGAACAGAGCATACTCAACTGATGAAACACCAGCTCATTTGGCCGGCAGATGTTTGTAGGTTTCTCTCTCACATAAACTAACGCAAACAAAGCAGAACAATTAAACACAATGTACTTTCTGTTGGTCTGAAAATGGGTCAGCACTTCTCTAAACAAAGCAAAAAAAAAATCTTCCCCTTTTAAAATGTGGTGTGTTCTGCATCAGACAGAAAATAACACAGCTATGCCCTAATTAATGTCTTCTGACATCAACCAACTGTCTTAGACCATTTCTTGTTAGCATTCCCCAGCTGTTGTTTTTTATGGATATACATAGTCACTTATAAACTTTGCATACGGATCGACATCATACAGAGCTGAGCAGGACCAGCCTTAACAATGCAGAATCTTTTTGGCTACAGCTGTTTATCTCAGAGTGGATTCAACAGGATTGTTTCTTTGATACTTAGCATAAACAAACAGAGCCATATTACAAAATGACTCACTGCAAATCGCAAAAAAGACAGAAAAAAAAAATCATTGTAGGAAAAAGAGATTCTATTTTAGGGCCAGTTCACACAGAAAGCATGTTAATGTAACATAGGCACTGTCAGCTAGCACTGTAAGAGCTGTAAACCCAACAAAAGTTCTAGTGATTGAAATAATATAAAATTGTAAGGGACAAAATCAAATTTAAATGCTTTTATATTAATTTACCTCGGGAAAGAACACAATGCTGCTTTTTCTTGTCTCAACGCAAATGCATTGAAAAATAAGTGTGTGTCTCAATCAGCTCCCTAGTTCCCTATAGTTAGTGAATCAGTATTGTGTGCAAAAAAAAGCACAGTAATTACCCTGGCTCACAACAAATTAGGACAGTAATGGTGACATGACAACATCCTCATTGTACCACGCCACTATTGGTATTTAAGAACAACAGTAGAAATAGTATTTTTCTGACATTGATTTTTTTAATGTTATTTAAAGTACATTATGATAAATACATTGATTGTTACATATATATATATATATATATATATATATATATATATCTGCAACATTTTAGCAGTAAATTAATTATAAATGTTAGCTAGGTCAGTACCTGTCTATTGATGTATATTTATGCTGAAATATAATTAAATAAAGTTTTTTTAAAAGATCTATTATGTGTGGTTGGTTGGCTTTTGACAATTTTTCTTTTGCATTTCAGAACTTCCGATAAGGGAACAAAGTGAACATCGACGCTCTCTGGTATTCACGGCGCACTGGCTTTTTAGAGAGTGAACATTTCACTTCACTGGAAAGATTTTGTGATTGAGACCTTAAAATGGCCAACTCATTTCATGTTTTTTTTTTCATCACCATCACCACTCTGTACAGACCATACTATAAACTAAACGTGAGATGCTAAAAAAGCAGCAAGATGTGGCACAATGATCAAAGATGTTTGTCAAGTTCAACTAGTAGCTCGGTGGAAAACGTCTCGGTTACTAATGTAACCCTCGTTCCCTGAAGGAGGGAATGGGAGACGTAACGTTGATGTGACGACGTAATTGGGATCCCTTCAGGGAGCCCTATCCTCTTCGAGTGTCTACAGAACGAGCCAATGAACGTTGGCGATTCACGCGCCCCGCAGCACGGGTATAAACAGCTGCCATTATGGATCGGACTCGGGCAACGCTACACTCCCCGAAGGGGACAACGCAGCCGAATCCTCATCTCCAGAGGACTGAAGCTCCCCCTTCGTCAGGTGGAGAGCTCCAAAGGACACGACTGGTCGTCCATAAGAAGAAGGACCAGAAAACTTCTTTGAAGGCTCCAACGGCGGCAGAGCTTGTGAGGCGTGTGGGGCCCATGGAGATTGCCTCCGCAGGGAAGCCCTCACTGTGATCCTCAGATCACCCTGGCCATGCACAGAAGTAGGTCTATTCTGAGACACTAGATCGGGGCATAGGCGAGGTAAGCAAGTCTCGATCTAAGCGCTGCCATATTCATATTCCCGCAATGGGAACATGAACTATTCACAAAAGCTGCCTCAGCGTGCTGAATGCCCAAACACGAGAGGCAATTATTGTGGCCATCTCCTGGGGCCAGGGAACGACCGCATCCAGAAACGCACAAGCGGACCCTGCGTCCTTTTCAGGATGTCATTACGCTTGTGCGTTTCTGGATGCAGTCGTTCCCGGGTGCCAGCAGACGGCCACAATAGTTGCCTCCCTGAAGGGATCGCAATTATGCAGGTAACATCACTTTGTACGCCAAAACGCGGAAGCGAGTTAGCATTTTAGCACTTTCCGGTTCCATTGTCCCGAAGTCAATGTTTTTTTTAAAATGGTGTTTTGGTTAAATGGCTGAAATAAGGTCTGTGGAGAACACAGGCTCAAAACACTTTATTCTACAACATAATACATCAATATTACCGCATTCGTGATTTGTTGAAGCTTTTACGTGTCTTGAAAAAGGCTGTTGCTAACAAGAGGCTAAATGTGACCCTGGACCACAAAAGCAGTCTTATGTGTCCATTTTCAAAAATTGAGATTTATACATCGTCTGAAAGCTGAATAAATAAGCTTTCCATTGGTGTATGGTATGTTAGGATAGGACAATATTTGGCCGAGATACAACTATTTGAAATTGAGAATCTGAGGGTGCAAAAAAATCGAAATATTGAGAAAATCGCCTTTAAAGGTTTCCATTTCTGTTAGTGATTGTGCTGCATCCACTTACAAAAATACATTTTAGATATATTTAAGGTAGGAAATTTAATAAATATCTTCATGGATCATGATCTTTATGTAATATCCTAATGATTTTTGGCATAAAAGAAAAATTGATAATTTTGACCCATACAGTGTTATGTTGGCTATTGCCACAAATATAACCGTGCTACTTAAGACTGGTTTTGTGATCCAGGGTCACAAATGGGAAGGTTGTCTAGGAGAGTAAACGGCATCATGCTGAAAAGGTAAGCTCAGTCTGCTTTTTCAGCCTCGTTATGCTTATAATTGTGCTCATAAACTATTCTAACTAAAATGTTCTGGGAAAATGTTTTTAGATAAAAACTGAAAACTGAAACTTAGTAGTGGTGATGTTGAATTTTGTGGGGACCGTGGTGTAGTAGTTTGTTTATAGCCCACCTTTTACTTCTGGCGACTGCATTTAGGTTTCAAAATTCATAAAAGTTGTGTTCATCTGTGATAATTATCTTGATGGACAAAACGTGCAAGTATCATAAACTTTTGTTGATCACAGAGCTTGTTTTTAGCGATCATCCAAATGCCTATGGGAAAATCCTATTGGGTTTTTCTTGAGGGAAGTGTGATGCTAACTGCCGGTTGGGGTACAGTACCTGCACCACTCAATATGCTGTTACATCCCTTGACAAAAGAACAACGACTCAAAAGAGTCAGACCCGAAGATTTGAGAGGTGAACCAATCATTTCTCTTACCGGTACAGACAGCATATGGGGCTGTCACAGGAAGAACGAAAGACTTGAGAGATTAACTAATAATTTCTGTTTCCTGAACAGAACCTATAGGGGGTTGCGCATGTGCGGTCAATACAAAATGAACGAATCACTCTGAGACAACTCGATGTTCACAAGTCACACCCATTCTTAGTGAAGCGGTTAACTTTTAAAAACTCATTTGGAGACCCTCCATTCTTTTCCATTCCGCTGTGTTTTTGAACATGAGAGCTTGTCATGTTGGACAGCTACAAAACAATTTCTTTATTGACTGACATTAATGCAAATGTAAGAATCAGCCAACTTCAAACAGTTAATTCATTCCTCAGCTTTAGGCTGTCTGGATCGCAGTCATCATTTTAAATAGGTAAGTGGTGAATCACATAATTTGCTTATAGTCTGATATCCTGTGTAGACTCGCTAAGGGAAGGGCAGTGATTTAGACTCTTAAATAAAAATACACAATGGAAAATGCAATGTTTACCTTTCAGCCAGCAGGTGCAGGGGTACAAAATATACCTCATGTTAAACAACAGCAGTGAGACTGAAGTTTCCATTGTAACGATTATTATTAGCCACAAATCTCTCCTTATTGCACACACACACACACACACACACACACACACACACACACACACACACACACACACACACACACACACACACACACACACACACACACACACACACACACACACACACAACACACCACAAACCACCAACGTTTGTTTTTGTGACTTATGAGGACATTCCATAGGCGTAATGGTTTTTATACTGGACAAACTATATCCCCCACACTGCCCCTGTCCCTACACCTACCCCTTACAGGAGACATGCTGGATTAAAAAAAAAAAAAAAAAAACATTGTTTTTTATGTTTTTTAAGCTGTTTGAAATATGAGGACGCATGCAATGTCCTCATATTTCACGTGTAAGTTGTAATACCAGTGTAATACCCAGTCATTACCCAGTCATTATACACATTTGTGTCCTCATATATCACAAAAAACACACACACACACACACACACACACACACACACACACCACACACACACCACACACACACACACACACACACACACACACACACACACACACACACACACACACACACACACCACACACCACACACACACACACACACACACCTCTATCTAATGGAATCCACCTTTAATCAACTGCAGATGCCCATCTTATTAAACTCCACACACCATGATCTGACTCATAGGCTGTTTAGTGCTGTTAACACCAATCTCACGTATATCTTCCACCTCTGGGCCGCTCGGCTCCCTAAATCCCCCGCCCAGTGGTGCCAGCTCTCCTCCTGCTAAGAGAACAGATCAACACAGACGCACCTGGTTCTCCTGAAGAGCCACAGAAGGTGTTAAAGCTGCAGGAGTCTTTGTCTGAAAGAGAGAGAAAAAAGAGAGTGGGATAGAAGAATCATTTAAAAGAGAGAGAAAGACAGCCATATTAATGAACAGGTGCAAACTGAAAATTAAAGCAAGGTGTGCTGTTTCCCTTGTAAAGAGTTTTTATTGCTGGCTATCTGCTGCATATGTCCCAGCTTCAGATATGAGAGTATATTTTCCAGTGTCTGTAACTCAGTGGTTTAACATTCCTCTCAAATGTTGATTCTCAAATGTATCTGCTTAAACTTAAATTTATGTCAAATGTATTGTTAAAATCTACCTCACTACGGAATGAGTTGAAGCACGTTTAACATTTTGTTAATGGACTTTTCCTGCATCACCTCCCCACCTCCATTTAAATCGATTTTTTTTAAAAACTTTTATTCATCAAGGATGGCATAAATTGATCTAAAATTACAGTTAAGACATTTATAATGTTACAAACGATTTCTCTTTTCAAATAATGTTTTTTTTTTAAACTTTCTATTCAAAGAATCCTGATAGAAATCAGTTTCCACAAAAATATTAAGCAACACATTTTTTTTAACATATACAAAAAAATATTTATTGAAATCAAGTCCAGCTTTGGCTTCACAGGAATAAATTATATTTTAAAATAGAGATTAAAATAGAAAACAGTTATTTCAAATTGTAATAATATTCACAATATATTTTTTTTACGGTATATTTTTTAATCAAATACATGCATTCTTGGTGAACAAAAGACATATTTCAAAAACATTTCAAAATCTTACCTGACCCCAAACTTCTGAATGGTATAGTGGAAACTTAATTAAAAACAACAAAAAGAATTGTTAAGAAATACTGGTTATACATTATACTGTTTTGTTTTTTGTGTAGATGAAAAACCTGTTCGATGTTTTATCAAATTAAGGAAAAATAACCCCCGGATTCATTTATACCAGTTCTGTCATTTAACATAATTTTACATGATCGCAAATCAAATTATTATTCAGCCGTGGAATTGCCTTACCTTAAAATTCACCTCAGGAGGTTGCTCATGTTTGTGATTTCACACCTGTTGCTCATTTCTAATGGGTTTAAATTATGGTGTTACAATTCGCCATGTGTTACAACACCCCTCACTTTTAAGTAGGGGAAGAATGAATCAGCCACAGAGCTGAAGATGATCTCTCTTAGGCCTCATCTGCAACAGTCTAATCAAGAATTTGAGAACAATTCTGTGAGGATGTTAATTAGATAAACATCCTTGAGAAGAAATGGAGAGGTCCAGCTGGAGTCCTGCACTGGATTTGCTTTCTATTCCACAAAAGATGGAGGTGTTTCCATAGGGTCATACACTCAAATCATAACACATATTTCACTAAATAAGACATAGTCAATATGCAACCTTATACCCAGTCAATCAACAACATACTATTTCCTATCTGTTAAGAATTCAATCTCCATTCACAATTGATTTTTTGTGGGGGAAAAAACAAACATTAGGCACTAACGTGAAACTCAAATAAGCACAGCAGAAAGTTCTGCAGAAATGACAGGAAATGCGTTTACTGGAAATAAAATAATAAATGAGGTTTACTGTGAAGAGATGATAGGGGTTTACCTGTGTCACCACCCGCTGAGAGCCCATGCAGAGAAGAAGCAAAGACCCTGATCCAAATGCACTCTTTCTCTCTCTCTCTCTTCAGCTCTGCTTGTGGAAAATGGACCATTCGTCACGCTCATTGCTGCATTTGGAAATAACAGGGAATTTTCCCTCTCGTTGCTACTGTTGGATGAAATCTTTTGGGCATGTTGAACATTGGCTGCACCCCATGGGTGTTTGGATTTTTTATGCCTCTTTAAATTCTGGAGACTGACTGACTTTTCTTACCCAAGCCAACTATATAGATACAAACAATAATTTGGAAAATTGAAGAAAAAAAAAATCTATCTTTTGTGTAATATTACACAAAAGATAGATTTTTTTCTTCTTCAATTTTCCAAATGATTGTTTTAATGATATTTTTTGTACATTAATTATTCATTATTAATAAGGATTATTCAAAATTTTTCAATTTTTACGGAGCAGTCCAAGTCATACAAGCAGAAAAGAAATACCACCCATATCAAATAACTATTCCATCAAACTACTGACACACATGCAAAGCTCTGGCAGGGTTACAAATCAGCTGTCATTCAATCCGAGCCATTTGGAATTCCGATCGAATCCGCTAAGCATGCTTTGGAAAAGATGACAAACTGTCACATGACATTAGAGGAATTAAAACCCAATTGAAGCGTTCGACTAACTCTGAACAGTACTGACCAACTGGCATAAGTGATTTACCACAGTCTCTCAGTCTGATTTGGACATATGTATCAAATCAAGACATTTAATACCTCAAAATGCTATTGATCATTGGGCAACTTGAGTAGAATAACTTGGCCTGCTCCTTTCTTCTGATTTAATAATAGCTAAGACTGTAATTAATACCAGGCTGGGATGAGATGGCACTGCAGGACAGAGGAAGATGAAGACTCATAAAAACTGTATCTCACACTCACATCACATCTAAAGATCTAACCCTGATCGAATCCTCCTGGATTAAAGATTTGATTTCATCCACTAGGGGGCGCTGGGATATTGCTCAGGCCTCAGAAGAACATCCATATGCCCATCACTACACATGACACATCCATTTTCACTAAAACCACTGAGAGGCAGACAGAGGGAGTGAGGGAGATGTCTTAGAGAGCCATAAATGCAACACTGCGCGTAAAAATGCGAAACACCTGCGAGCAACATGCTTAGCGCTGCGACCTGCCAGGATGTGATCAAACATGGCAGACCATGAGCTAACTGTAAGATGTAAGAGGCGAGTGAAAGCGCCCTTGCCCCTCCTCACTCTCTTTTTTATGAAGGCAGAAATGAGGGGTGTCCAAAAACATTAAACCGGCAGAAATACTTTCACAGCAAGCAGGTTATTTATATGTCTGATGTGATGTCATGAATGAACATCACTTTCTTTCAGTTTATACTGTAATCCGTTTCCCAGAGGATTCGAGCTACATGCCAGAGATGTTTAAAAGTAGCACTCAAAACTGCTTCAGATGAAGGATAGTAATAATAATCACATGCTATTTTGGAAGTAACAAGCAGAAATACATTTGATTCCTTCCAAAAGGCTCTGAAGGATGTTGAATTCATAATTCTTCTGTCTCACCTCAAGAAACCCTCCCATTTTTGTGACTTCAATGCAAGAAAGAGAGAACGAACGAAAGAAAGAGAGCTCGTAACTCACAGAGAGAGACGAAGAGATTACTCTAACATGTGTCTTCCCTTCATCTCTCCATTCCTCAGAATACTGCTGTTTCCCATCCAAGCACAGCTGCACACATTTACAGTTATATATATATATATATATAGAGAGAGAGATGGGGAAGTACCACACTCGTTTAGTGATCCAATCTTTCCTCTCTCTTGTGCCGTCTCTGTTGAGGGACTTCCCAAAAGAATTTTTAGGAGAAGTGGACACATGACGGTCAACAGAGTAGAGGAAAACGTCCAACTTGCTTTTGATTTACTTGTTCTGTTCGTGTTTAAAATGATCATTCACATACAAAGTAAGCACATATGATGGCATTGGATCTGTATATAGTGCGTGTGTGTTACTAAACCATTCTGTCTCCAAGCAGCTGTAGCCAATAGACACTTTTCAAAGAGACTTTTGTTTTACATATCTGCTTTTCTTTTAACTATAGCATTTTAAAGGAACAGTTCAACCAAATAATGTCATTCCAAACCCGAATGACTTTCACTTTTTTTCCATGCAACTACAATTTTTAAACACTTCTTTCCACAAAAATAATGTAATGTATCGAGACTTCCAATCTTGAAAAAGGACACAAAACCCCATAAAAGTATCATAACATATAGTCCACATGACTTCATTTTGAAGCCATATGATTGTGAACAAACTGTAAACTTCACTGAAAGTCTTGACATCCATCTTTATGAAATGTCGATTAATGAATGAATCTTTCTTTTCAATCAAAATCTAAACTTCTGCCATCATTTACTCACCCTCATTTAATTTCTTCTGTGGAACATAAAATGTATATATTTTATTGTCCATATAATGAAAGTTAATAGTCACCAGAACGGTTGGTTTGGTTACTAACATTCTTTAAAATATCTCTTTTTGTGTTCAACAGAAGAAACAAAATCAAACTGGTCTGGAAAAAAATCAGGGTGAGAGATGATGACGAATTTTCATTTTAGGGGAACGTAGAATGATCATGTCAAGTTTAACTCACTGATTCAATTATCCAGTCACAGTGTTTCTTACTTTAAGCTATTGTATGACTTGAAAAATATATAGTGCTTTTGCATCTGTGGCTTCAGTCAAAATTTGTAATTGCATGAAATTTTCTTTAACATTTCTCCTATAGTGCTCCACAGAAAAAAAGTTACATTGGTTTGGAACGACAACGCACCTTAATTATCTCTGTTTATCGCTTTCTCGCCATAACAACCACATAATAAGAGCATCAGCGCCTCTCATATCGTTGAAAACTAAAGGTGACATCATGGCAGAGTCTGTTGTGTGTTGATTACAGTGACTCATGGCTGTCCTCTGAACCCCCTGCAGTGAATCCTGTCTTTGTGACAGCACTCTAATGGTCTTCTCTGAAGAAAGGAGCATTTGTTTTAAAGGACAATGCCAGTATGATAAAAGAGATTATAAGAAGCCAATTTTAATGTATGGTGAGCAGGCTTTGTCAAGCTCCAGATATGTCAGAACAGTTCTAAAAGCAGAATAGTGTTGTTATTGTTAAAACATATATACTAAGATTTTTATAAAAGAAACATTTATAAAAAACAACTTTGCTTTAATTGGCCTCTCAAACAGCTCGCGAGCACCAAATTTTGTTCTTCTTCGTGGCTTATTGCGCTTAAACAGTCAAATACGCTCAACATTATGTCAAAATGCCTGTCTTGGCAAGTATTTAGGTAAACACAGTCAGTTTTGGAACATAAATTTTAAGCTTTAAGCTGTATTTAATTTTTAAAATGAAGACACATCCTTCACATTTGATTACTTTTAACAATATAATATGTTGAAAAACATGAACTTCAATATGGCATCTTAGAAATGTGTCAGTCATGTCCCAAGATGCTAAAAACAGCAAGATAAGACTCAATGGCCAAAGGTGTCTGTCTGTTGCATGTGTACATTAATAGTAAAAGCCAGAGCCAGAGCTTTAGCTTAGCAGTGTTAACCCACAGCGAGCCCAAATGGACAATATGAATCTGACTCATAACATTTCCTGATCTTATTTTTCTCTCTTCTCCATATCTTGCCCTTAAATGTCCAGTTGTAAAATAAGAGATGTTCAAACAAGACCTTCACCCTCAGGTGCAGTTCTAGAGAAGAAAATCTCACATGTGTTGAGTAACTTAGAGTCAGGCTTTTGTCAGAGAGACCTGGAGTCTTTACACTTTTACTGAAAGATAGTGGATGTAGCATTAGCGCCAGCCAGCTTCAATAGCGATAAAGCACCTCTGTTCAGACAGCTGCACTTAAAGGATCAATTCTAATCTCTACATAAACTCTTTTCTCTCCTATTCGCAACCAGCTTCGATTTGACACAACAAAAACGTCGCTTTTCATTAGCACTGAGGAGCCAAACCTGGTTTTACAAGGTGAGCAAATAGATTATGTGAATTTTCCAACAGCTTAAAACAACTCTATTGAGGCATTTCACAACCTCTTCACCAACATTCTCTGGTTTAGGATCTGAATATCCATGGATTCGGTCACTCCCCAGAGATCTGTGGGCGACTCTAAACTGTTATTTTCCTCACTCCACCACCAGAAGAGAACGCAGAGCTGCCGTAACCGCTTGGGCTTTGGTCGGAGGCCTGGGTGGGATAGAGATGTCAGGACAAGAGATGCAGAGCAGTCCAGGGACCTGCTTGTTCCTGTGGTTTTGGGAAGTGTAGTGAGAACTGCCTGGCTCTACTGCTTGTGGATTTGGCAAATTGATTGTTGAAATATTTCGAACAGCAAAGCATCACAGATGCTGTTATCGTTTTACACTAGAAGTTTAGCAGAAGGTCAGAACCTCGTATGACCTTGAATAGGGGTGTCACGATTCTCCAAATCCTCGATTTGATTACATTTTCGATTCTAAGGTCACGGTTCGATTCGATTCTCGATTTTTACATGTATTTTTTTTAAGCACAGTTTGCGATGCCATTTTTAGACTAGACTTTTATGTAATATAATATATGACCTTTGTCCGCAATGTACCACACTATATTGTCAAATTTAAAACATTTATTAACAAAATAATGTTACAATAACTTATATCTTCAGTCAATTAGAAACTTAAGCAAAATAACCTGCCATGTAGTTTCTCTTTTGTAACTGCAGTCTTATTCACAGAAGATGACATTCAAGTTCACAACAAAACAAACAAGGTTTAACAGATACATCTATGTTTTCCTTGCTTTACCTCGGTCTTAAAGTACAAACATGACTGTGAAAAATATTAGTATTTAATGTAGAATTTAATTAAAGGTGCAGTGTGTAGCTTTTTGGCGACATCTAGCGGTTCATTTGCGAGTTTACACTAAGGGCTCAGCCCACTGCTCACCCCTCCCTTTCGAAGAAGCTACGGTGGCTAAAACGGGACAAACATCGTCGTAGTGAGCCAGAGTAAAACAAGCCACAGCTAACATGGAGTACCACAGTCCATTATAAACCACATCATGGATAAAGTTTACAAAGCCATAGTCAGGTGAGGATCAAGGGTCTTAATACATAATATAATAATATTGGTCTGAGCTGTCGACACGACAGATCTCGTCACAGTTGTTGTAAATAATAGTAATCAGCTGATTGTCTCACGAACGTAACCAGCACATTCTCCACACATAGCAAACCCATAATACAGTGAGGGAGTAGAACCACATGAAACTATGCAACTATAGATTTTTTCTAACAGGGTAGTAAAAGTTTAGCTGGCTAATATGAGCTGTTACTGTGGCTGAGCTGGTTAAAGCTTTGTTTATACTCAACGCGTCCGCATGAGCCCAAAGGTGCGTGCGGCAAAAATGATGTGATTGTAATAACAGCACGCGTGCCTCCGCATCCCAATAGACACCACTTATTACACACAATAGCCTTTTTTCTCTGATTTTGGAAACTCGATCGACTTAAAATGCTTCCAAGATCGACGGGTTGGTGATTCCTGTAACTGTTTTCCGGGTCAATGACAAGAGTAAGTTAGCCTACTAATCAGCTGTCTCACGAACGTAACCAGCACATTTATCCCCACATAGCAAAGCCATAACACAGCGAGGGTGAAGAATTAAGTTACATGAAACAATCCAACTACATATTTACACCACTGACAAGGGAAAACACTCACGGTGTTTATGACTAGCTTCTTCTAGCTTTCTGCGGCTTCTCTTTCAAGGTAGTGACGAAATGCGCTCTGTCGGCTACGGTAGAAATATGACGTCATAATATGGCGGCCTTCATAGAAGGGGATTCCCGCGCTTATGTAGATATAAATGCCTAATTCTAAGGTAATAAAAACATTACAGTTTATTAAGTAAGTTCTTTATACACAACTGAACACATAGTTATGGATGTCATATTGCATTTCTGTTAATAAATAGTCAAAAATGTTACACACTGCACCTTTAAATGCATTTATGATGAAATTACAACATTTTCGTGTCATGTTCATTTTGACCACGAACTGTGCGCTGTCGCTTTAACTCGGCGCGTGCAGCAAAAATAGACTAGGCGCGGAAATGAACGACACTCGTCTCATTCGTGGAGGTGGAGAATCAAGTTATTTGTGACATGCTAGATTTATTGTATAAAGATTTATACTGTTCTGAGTCTGCTGTTTTTGTCAATTTAAAGTTTTAATTTAAAAAGTGGAAGAATATGGTACACGCACTGACGCACATACAGTAGCAGAGCTTGCAAACTGTGGCTTTTTTGAAGCGCGAACTTTGAACGCGAATGTGAACGTTGTCAACATAACTCACTGGAAATCAGAAATACTCCCACTGTCCCACACCGGCGACTTTAGTGAAAGAGGAGGTCAGAAGTCCTGTCGATGGGTCTCCTGCATCTGCAGTAGCCATGCTATCTTTTGACTGGCTGTAACTGAGGTAGAGGACTCGCAGCACTTCAACACGCCTGTTTTTTTTCCGCTTTGCAAACCGACTGGACGTGACATGGGGGCGTGGCAGTATCGACGATTCCATTTTTGAATTCGATTATCGAGATTGTGACTTAATTTCGATCGATTTCGATTTAAAATCGAAATCGTGACACCCCTAACCTTGAATGTTGTTTTTATATGTCAACATGTCGGATGAATGAACTGTTTAGTTTTGGAGTTTACAAACTAATTTTCTGTCATTTTTATATATATACATATAAATCGGATGAGGGATGTCAGTTTTTTTATGTAGTTTGAGAGTGTGAGCATATGATTTTATCATTTCTATTGAAAAATAATGCGTGGCATAATCGGACGAGGTATCTCCGGTTTTTCAACGAAAAAGTAGGACTAAAGCATTTTTAAAAAGACGATTAATTGCTTTAGTCTGACTGAAATCCAACTTTTAATGTGCATGATAACACACTAAATTTGAAAGTGCAAGTGTATGACATGCTGTTGTACAATGCCTCTTGTTTTTGACCATTACTCACCGTCTACACCATCTTCCGAAACACATCATAGACACACACACAAACACCCATAACACAGCACTCTCAAACCTGTCTCAAACCAGAGATGTCTCACTGTTCTAATGCATGTTAAAAACACATGTCCGCTGAGCCCGAGGGAGGATGACAGCAGATCTTAGTGATGTAATGTAAAGGATTTCCTGTCTCCTTAGATTTAATGAACATGCTAATTTTTCTAGGATTGAATCACACTAATATTAGGTTACCAACAGAGTCACACTCATAAACAAATAACTATCACCCTAACATGGTTTACATTAACTACTCTGCATGCTCCACTGAGTCCTTTTCTCTCTCTCAGAAGTCAAACTGCTTTGGGGAATCGCACCCACACTGTTACAAAACAACAACAGCAATCCCCGTACTAGACCCCAGAGGCCTGTGCAAGAGTCTCTCATAAACGTGAACCTGCCTTTGAGGATGGGGCCAAATAATTCCTCCAAAGCGAATGCAGAGATCAACTGCACCTCCAGCTTTTTTATTACGATGCAATTTAGACACTCAATGCCACAATCATTCTACCAGGGGGTGGAACGAGACTGATTTAAACTAGAGGAAAGGAAGCACTACAAAGACGCTGGTAAAGCTGAGTCAGGTGCATCAGTTCTATCAAAAGCATTTCGCTGTCTTTTACAGGCATGAGTGATCAGTGTTGGAGCATTAACCGATGTTTACTTTTACACATCTGTCTGAGGACTAACGAGGTCCTAACACTCAGCATGCAAATGCAAAATCACCTCTTGCATCAGGAGACTGGAGTTTTGATCTCACAGAGGCAATCCATTTTCCCTCCATGCAGGCAGGCTGGCGCTTTTCATGTGGGATTGCTCAGCATAGTCGCTGTCATTCTGCACTCTTTTTGTTCTTGGCACGGCTTTGCTTTTCCCCTCAGGTCAGAGCTGGAGTCCTTACTGTTCTCCGCCTATTCACAGTTCACTTTGCCATGGCGTCTATTCACAGGATCTGTAATTTAAAATGAAAACACTTAAGAATAGCTTACCGCTCACCCAGGGCCCCTCTGTAGTGTCACATGAAAACAATTGGCATTAGGGTTCCCCAGCAGAATTATTAATTAATTAGCTCTTTTTCTTGTTTTCAATGATTACAGTTTCTGGAAAATTACGTCAAAGAAAAAGGATAAAAGAAATGGCAGCTATTAAAAGAGCCAAATGTAAAAGTTTATGTGGATCAGAGCTGCTGTGATGTTATTAATAGGCAGAAGAGAAGAAAGAAAAGGAGAAGGATAGAATGAATCCTGCTGTTGGGTCTGTGTTCAATGCCAAACAGTGAAATAAAATGGAGAATAAATAAATAAAAAGCAAAATAGACATCTATTAAATCATTATGAATGAGCCTATAGACGTGTACTGGAGCTCTTCGGTAATCAAAATATTATTTAAGATTCACCTGTTCATGTTAATGGTGCATTGCGCAACTTTTCATGTTAAAAATACCCGTTTTCTATCCTATACATGCTTAAAGAACTGCCTGATGGGATGAATGAGCCCTTCTCTACTCACTGAGATTGCCTCTATAATCCTGTACAGTAAAATATATAAGAGGGATTCGGGCTCGAATCTGAGACTGGGCGTGACGTCCTGCGCGTTCACGCTCACCATGCGATGCCTCGCAGCAGGCTTGTTATTGTTAGCCGCCATTCTCGTATCAGCGAAGACAACTGAGCGACAAAACTTTAGTCAACTTTAAACTACTTAAAAAGTAGAAGATGGATTCAAAGAGACCGGCTTGTAGTTCATTCCAAACCCCAACGCAAACTCCACGTAAGACAAAGAAAAGAAAACTTTTGTCTAGTTATTGACCAAAAGGGCAAAATTGGAGTCAGACAGGCGTCGGAATAAGACGAGTTAGCATCGGGAAGGCTTTCAACAAATGGATAGATCTCCGGTGTGCTCTAGGACTCAAACTGGATCCTCACTCAGTTGGCTTTTTTCTTGATAAAACGGTAAGATATACCCCAGTCTCTAATGTCTGATACGGCAAATCTATGACAACAAATGACGATACGTAAATGCTTTATTGTAATGCTTTAGCGTAAAGCCTGGTTCACACGGCAGGATAATTATACCGATTTTAGCCCCGATTTTCCCCTTCCGACATCTTAAGGATGCTCCGATTATCGTAAAATAATCTGATCAGATATTCCTGCCGTGTGTGGTGTGTTAAGACTGCTCTCGTCTGCTTGGAAGGACGTCTGGACCGCTCCGATCTCAAATCGGGGATATCCAACATGTTGGATTGTTTTGGCCCGATTTCTCCTCGTGTGTGGTGTCCCCCGAGGACGAACGAGCACGGAGCCTGTGGACTGTGGCGTGTAGCCAATCAGAAAGCGAGGTGATGAGGCGCAGAGGAAGACAAACAAACAAAATCAAAACAGCCGGCGGCATGGCGCACCAGAGAGTCCGGTGGATGTTTTCTCTAATAGTTTAAACTATCGCCACTGCATCCTCTTTGTCCGCCATAATAGTTTACTCTGAAGTCACGTTTGATCTCGAGGGATTTCGCGAGATTTTCCGTCTGACCTGGGAATGCTCGGAAGTCAAATCGGTTCGTGTGTGATGTGTTGATTTTGCCGTGTGGCTGCGCACCACACACTGTACGACCAAAACTGTTAGACCAGTGATTTTTTATCGCCGTGTGTGGGGTCTCTCAGGTTTGGAAAATCGGCCGACAATTTTAAAATCGTCCCGTGTGAACCAGGCTTAAGCTAGATAAATGTACAATCAGAATTGATTTTACTACCATTGTCAGTGAACAGGTTCATAAACTAGGAATTGTCTTCGGAAGAATCGTACAACATGAAACATAAAACATGTCCTATAAAAGATATAACTATGTTTTTGTGTATGGCCTACCGGTAACGTTAGCCTTGTGTCCTTTGCCTGCGCTCTGCTCTTCTTCTTCCAGCATATTACGATTATATTACGCTGGAGCCTTCGTCTTCTGTGTTTCTCTGTACAGAACTCAAGCATAGTCTTTAAACACCGCCGTTCGTACTCCGTTATTAATGTCCCGGCAAGGCAGAACAGGAACATTGCGATAGCATCCTCCATGCTGGGTTGTTGTTGTTGAATGTGGCGCCGCCGCCGTGCTTGCGTCACTCCCTACCCCTCCTGCCAGTTCCTATGGCCACTGGCCAGTGCGACCACAAACAGCAAAACCGAGTTTGGAGGAGAGTCGTTCTTAGAACTGTTTAGAAGTGGACAGTTCCTATAACTAATTTCCTGTAACTACTTGGTCGGAAAGCGGCTATAGTGTCATTTGATTGTTTATTACCTGGAGACATTTGAGTGTAGGCTACTTTGTTGACCAACTGTTTATGGCATGATTATTATTTTGAGCTTTTACAAAGTAATAACTTATATTGTTCATGAACGTGTTTCCATAATAATACAATCATAAGTGGATACAGTAAACACATAAAACAGTTCAACATGGAGATAGATGGAAACAAAAACCGAAGTTTTCTTTTACCCCGTTTTCCCTTTACTCAAATGCCTTTCCTTTCATATATTTAAAATGACTTGCAGATTTATAACTTTATTACATCTGAAGACATTATGACTGTAAACAAAAGATGTGTGCGGCTGATGCTGCTTTGGTTATGAACAGCTCGTGCTCGTGCAAGCGTGCGTGTGCGTGTGCTCCATGAGCGTGCACATCTCTGGTTGCTGTTTCGCTTGTCGCCAGAGGGGGTGTAGTTCTGCAAAAACTCAGAGACCTGCGTTATGCACCTTTAAGGACTTTGAAATATTTCCGAAATCAAAAGATCATGGTTTGGCTTGTTAGTATGCTGGTAGATGCTGTAACTGTCCCATTAGGGTCTAAAAATTTTTCTCCACAATTGAAGGATTTGAAATCAGCCGAGAATTTAAGGCACTATGTAAACATTTGGAATTTTTAGAAATAATAATATTTCATTCAGCAAGGATGCATTAAATTTTACTCACGTGGATAATGCTAACAGGTTTATTTGATAGCGAAGTTCAAAAACAAACTGAGCAGGTGAGTCGATCAGAGACAACTGAGCATAGAAACTTAATTCATGAGTTCACACTAACATATAATTCGATAGAGTAAAGGATATGCATATTTGGCATGCTGTCCGAGGGGAGGGCTCCAAGCTCGAAATTTGGCCCGAACCCAGAGTGCTCCCCCATCCCAGGTTTGGGATAGGACTAGTAAGTGAGGAGATGGGGCGGTGGAGAGATGCTGGAAAACTGTCATAGAACAGCGGTAAAAAGTTAAAAACTGCTGTATATAGGCTATATAACTCTTGATGTTAATTGAGTCGACTGGATGAGCTCCTCCCATAACGTTTAAATTAATTATCTGAACGTGCTTCTCCTGAACTTTGTTAATAAAACATCGTCTTGTGAAAGGTATCTTGTTGGGCAGGTTGGCGATGGGCTGAATATCAGGCTCGGGGCTGAGGAAGGTGAAGAATCGAAGATGAAGGATTGCCATAGGTAAATTAAATTTAGCAAGGCAGTTGGTCAGTAACACACCGTAGTGGCTGAAAGACGCTGAGTGAACGTGTGTGGGTGTTAATGTGTGGCCGTGATGAGATGCAACGGGTGTACTGAGTCAGTATTCAGGCGACAGTGATCGTGTGCGAGATGTTATGAGTCCGTGACAACCTCTCAATCAATATTTGGTAACACTTTAATTCGATATTCCACTTTAGACATTCTATTAACTATAAGTAACTTTGCAGCAACATGTCAACTGACTGTCATTAGAGTATTAATGGATTGTCTGCTTAATATTTGCTAACACTTTATTTTGTTGGTCCCCCAACAGACATTCTACTAACTATAAGCAACTTGGCAACAAGTCAACTTATTCTACTAACCCGAACCCTAACCTTAACGCCGCCTTCACACTGGCAGTTGAAATCAGCTCCGATACGGCAGCGAAACGACCGGAAGTCATTCATTTCCTATGGAGATTCGCAGACCGCATGCGAATGGGTCCGTAACGGATCCGAACGAGTGCGGTGCGAAGAAAATCGTGTCCGTTGGTCATCCGGATGCGTTCAAAAAATTGAACTCTTGCGAAAAGCTACGGACGGTTCCTATCCGACAAATCCAGTGGAATGTTATGCGTTGCTAATAAACAAACCTGAATTCTTAACTTTTAATACAATAAATAATGATTTTATAACGATAATTTGTCATGTCATTGTTTTTTTTCATGGTTTTAGAACGTTATTATGGCAGTTAATACAATTAAAATGTAGGCTATAATCACATTTATATCTGACATGTCAACGTCCTGAGCAACTTTCCTCCACGCAGCAGCCTTTCTATTTATGTCTCTATAACCCTCATCAGAGAGATCATACAGAATTGTATATTCTGACAGAATCAACCTTTCTAACCTCTCCGCCATTTTTGTTCTACTCGCTTCCGACGCTTTTCACGGTGTAGTACGACGGCCGCTGGGAGCGTATTGCGTATCACGGAGCTGATTTCAACTGCCAGTGTGAAGGCGGCGTAACACCTAACCACAACCTACCAGTCTACTGACAATCTACAGTCTACTAATACTCCAATGAGAGTTAGTTTACATGTAGTTGAAAAGTTACTTATAGTTAGTAGAATGCCTAAGTGGACTATCGAAATAAAGTATATATATATATATATTATATATATATATATATATATATATATATATATATATATATATATATATATATATATATATATATATATATATATATATATCGTCATCAGGAGTGATGGGATTTAAATACATCTCGTCATCACACTCCACCCTGTTCAACATTTCTCCCTTTGACCACAAGTTGTTCAGATTAAGAAACACAGTACCACACATCTCCAGCTGAGACAGTGCGCACATATTTCTGTAATTACGGAAGATTACAAAGGTTTAAATCATGGTTCAGGAAAAAAGTTTAGCAACTCCCTAACGAACGAAAGAATAACACCTTTTTAAACGCACGCAAAGATACACCTCCTGTGAGAGCTGAGGAATAACACCTCAAGGTTTCTTCACTCTAAACTCCCAGCGGAGGAATCAGAGTTCATCACTGTGGTTACACACACACCACACACACACACCAGAGTTGAGGGTGACAGAAAACACACTTCTCCACAGCTTGGAGATGGACGACCCTCAGGAGCGCTGTTATGACGTTTTAACCACGGTCAGGCATCTGGCACTGATGTGAGATTGGTGGTGATAAGGACTGATCCAACACACACACACACACACACACACACACACACACACACACACACACACACACACACACACACACACACACGCACGCACGCACGCACGCACGCACGCACGCACGCACGCACGCACGCACACACACACACACACACACACACACACACACAGGGAGATGGTTCAGTCAGACTCAGAGATGATTATTTGGTCATTGAAAGGGGGAAGATTGCAATATCTCTGGTGGATATATAAACACACATCATGAAGAGCTGTACCCATAATGTGATTGATTTATTTTTTCCCAAGAATATATTACTTACACTTACTCTGAAAGACTTCATTTAGCTGACAAATGACCAGAAACATGGAGCACATCTAACCACTGTCAACAATGTGTAACGGAATACAAATGTGAAATTATTTCAATGACAGATGTGGGAAAAAGTCAAATTGGCAGAATACGAACGGTTGCATCACAATTTTCTCATTCCCATATCACCACACACAAGGACACTTATTTAAGTCTCATTACAATTGGTAAAATCTGAAAGCCAAAGAAAGAAAACATCGATATTGTTTATTTTCTTCAGACATTATACAATATCACTCAATATTACTCAATGCCTATTATTAAATACTACATTTGCAGATGGTGGTAATGCCGTAAATGAGTCCTACCTGTTGCGACATTCCCTACTCTCTTAAAGGCCCACTGAAGTGCCTTGAAATACGCAGCATTATTTAATGTGTTGACGTAATTTCCACTGAAACAGGAAAAAAGGGCAGGACATATCGATGACATATCGCTGTCAGCGATGCCATAGAAATATTCAAAGCTAACGCAAAATATTGAGGTTTAAACAAACAATTCTGAAGATGGCTGCATGCTTATTTCTTTGGTGCAGGTCTAAAAATCCACTAATATGATTAAACGTTTCAGGTTTTTAACCCTCTTTTGACTCCACATACCATTGGTAACTCCACATGACCATTGGTATAGCTGGTAGCAAAAAAAGACGTCATTCAGTAGGACTAGTCAGACTGTACCTCGTGATTTTTTTTTTGGGCCAAGAGATCTTCTGGACCATAAGTAATTTGTTTGCGAATCACTTGTTGCGCTGTATATCTGATTCACTAAAAGAACCAACTCGAAGAGTCATTTGTTCGTGCTGTATTTGTTTTTTGTTTGTTTTCCCATGCAGCATATGAGGACAATTCAGTAGAAAGATGTATTCTCTTACCATTTATTTCCATGGTCTTTTGTCCATATCACATTCTATTAGGACTACAAACTATTATAGACTAGAAAGAAAATTATATAAAGTAGCCTACTTGTGAATATGGGTTTGTGAAAACTCAACAAGGGCTGAATTCATTCCAAGATGTCCCATATGCCAGTCAGAAAGAAAAAAAAGATCAAAAGCCCTTTTTTATAGCCTTCAAATCTAATGAAATAATCACATTCCCATGGGCTTTTTTGAATGCAGAATATTATTTGAATGAGCGAGGGCGTGTGGAAATCTGTTTGGTAAAAAAAAAAACGTTGTCAAGGATGTTTGTGTTGCGTTGCTCAGCTTTGGTTCACTGCAGAGTGATTGTAGTGTAACATATGTTTGATTGGGGGCTTTAATCATTAAATGAACTACTTCACCTTTTTAGCTTGCCAGTGTTTGTAAATTGTGCCAATGCATTTTGATTGGAAATACTAACCATGCAAGCGCTTAGAATGTGTTTCTGCAAGCTGAGAGTGATTTGTGTGCCGTATTGGAATTTGATTTGTAGATCTGCTTAGAACATAAATGCAATGTAAATGTAGGGGTGTTTCTTCAACTATTGCCACTTTTGGCCCTGTAGACTCTTATCAGAAAATAAACTATCTTAAAACACAATTTTCAAACTTATAGTTTATTTATCCTCCAACAATGGATGTACATACATTTTCTGATATTCTCATTTATCCTTCTCTATTTGAAAAGTAGCAGGAGGACACGGCTGTTACACTGGTTAAAATAGCAGATTTCTCTGGATTTAAACATTGTTGGAAACATTTGGGACAATGTAAGTACACATGTAAGTCAACTAAATATATAACATTGTTTTAGTGAGTTTTGAATATTTGAAACCAAAAATCTTACATATTGTGCCTTAAATGTAGATTGTGCAAAGACTACTTGGAAAGACTGGATTGCAAAAGAATACCGTCCTGGGTTGTGAAAATAGGAGTTAAATCTACTGGGACTTTTAATATGAGCTTTAAAGTAAACATGAGTATCAACGATCAAAATGAAAATAAGCTGCTTGGTGTTTTTTTTCCTAATTGGTGAATCTGCAGGCAGGCCCTACCGACTGCAAATATTTGGTTCCTGGTGCTTTGGTTCCAAAATCATGCAGCGCTGGAACGGCCGCCAAACAGTGTTATGAAGGGTCGTTGCTTTTTCACCCAGGAAACGCTGATGGAAACACTTACCGCCTGGCTGATCACGGCTCAGTTTACAGTTTGTGACAAAAAGGGCCAAGAGGAAAAACAACTCTAAACACTTCATCACAGTGGCGTCCCAACAATAACTAGACCTCCTCTCGCCGTGCCTCTCCCCCGAGAGCATTCGACCCGGGTGTTCCTCTCACGCTTATCCTGAAATGAAAAAATGCGCCTTTTGGGAAACCAACGTTTCAGCGCACTTCTAATTTAGGGAGCACACCGTAAATTACAGCCTCTACGAAGAGAGAAAGAGGGTGCAAAGCTTCAGCCTTATCTTTCAGGCATTTTGAAATACTATCAGAAGCAGGTCCAGAGTATTGTTCTCAGGGTAGGTGAATCCCTCAGAGGGACGCTGTTCCACGCCTGCAGAGCCAGCGCAGTGCACAGATTGTTCAAGATCCCTGAATAAAAACAGATGTGTGTCTGCTCTGTGGCCTGACGGGCAATCCAAATAATTCTCCGTAATCTGTACGTCCAACATCCTTCACGCAGGGCCTTGACATCTGGCTTGGCAGCTGAGCCACAGACTCCATTCAAATGCATGGACACATTGCTTTCCAACGCAGATTAGCTTTACGTCTAAAGCATAAACTTTTATTCGTCTATTTGTCTTGCGGGGATATCCCTAAAGTGTCATTACTTTAGTTGTAAAGTTTCTGCTTGACAAGTTCTTCTTTTCCAATGAGAAATGAGGAAAATTGTTCTTGAATGGGACTTATCAAAATGAGGCTTGCAGGGCATTTTGGCACAAACTCAAGCAACTTGTTTACCCGCCTGCCATCCGCTTGGCCCAGTCTGACAGAGGGCAGCAAGGGAAGGAAAGTACATAGCATAGGTTTCCCTGGTCCCCCGAGGAATAATTATCCAACAGCGGTGGTATTACCAGTATGATTGGTTAGAGATTTGTGCAGAAACAGCCACCACAGAGGGGGACGGGTGGAGTGGGTCAGTCAAAAAACAAATGTCTTCGATTAACTCTTGCTAAGCACAGACAGAATGAGGTCACAAGTGCATCATGAAGTCCCTTGTTCAAGGGGAATTCTCATTTGACTGGTGGCGATCACTCTTCAGCTAGACCTCTGTTTCACACTCTTCAACTTTAGTTAAGGAAGGTCCTCCAGAACTTGAGTTCAAGCCAGAGGTAAACCTAAAATAAACTTTTCTGGCAGTCCATATCAGTGTTTTGTCTTAGAGCAGATACAAGCAAGCATTATAATGATTTCCTTATTTGGAAAGGCACAGTGATTCAGTGCTTTTCCCAAATGCATACATTTTTATGGACATCCAATAGCATGCTTTAGGGTAAATGGTGCGATGAGTAGGAGCCTGGAGATGTAATTAAAAATTACAGAAAAATGTCAGCTGTGTTACATCACTTTTTACATCAGAATATGCATACGTCCCTATAGTAGGTTAAAAAACAGTAGGCTATGTGGAAAGAGTAGTATGTTCTTATTATTCATAAAATAGTAGGCCAAAAGTTCCCAGTGAGATTCTGAAGTGCACATTCATTGGACACTTTACAATCCCATGAGGTTACAGGAGAGGATTTGCGAATGACAATCAAGACATTCATTTTATATAGAACACACACTTTTAATGGTCGCAAAGAACTTACTTGTTGTACATTCTCACAGAGTATGCGATTTTGGATGCAGTCATCATTTATTAGTGAGTCAAGTCAATCATTCACTCAAACGATTCCTATAAAAGCGCTGATACGTTCTGGAACAAAAAAATATGCACTTCTGCTGTGGTGTTGCCAGGAACTATTTTTGTTGGTGAATCAAAAACAGACAATGTCAATATTATGCTTAAAACGTAAGTTACTCAATATTAATCTCTTGTATATTGAATTATTGAATAAAAGCAATGCCATATTCGGAATCCTCCTTTACCCCCTTCAAACATCAGCACTCTTGCTTGTGTAATATTGCTTAAATATCATGTTACATTTTGAAACGTTAATGTTTTAAACCTTATTAACCCCTAATATTCAAAGCTTCCAATAACCTCTTGAGCTCTTTTTTCTTCTTTAAGGCTCGTAGTAATTTTATGATCACTCCTGGTTAATCCTGAACACATCCAATTCTATCCGAACACAGATACAGATCATTTTGTGATTGCAACTGATACAGATTCACAAAGAGATAACGACTCGGCTGCACAGCCCTTGTATTTATTTCACAGTGCCTGTATACTGACATAATCAGGGTTTTCTCGCCGCAAGGCAGCGCTGTCCTCTGTTGGCCAGAGTGAGTCATCAAGCAGAGGTCAGCCATGTCAGTTTGGAGAGGACAGGCCGAGCATGGGGAGCTCGTGTTAGAGGTCCGTTCCACCCTTGGCAGGCCGCAGTGCGCCACCACAGAGCTGGCTACAACTCCAGCTCATTTCCTCATAACTGAGCTACATTAATACACATTTCAGCACCTTCCCTGTGCCTGTCAGGCCTGATGAATTACTAAAGCTAGCTTATCAGATAACATGAAAAATGAAAAACAGTCACATTAGCGGTGTTTTCTTTGAGATTTACTATTTTTCTCAGACCCAGAAATGCTATAATGAGCCATTATGAAAGTTTTCCCCTCAGGAGGAAAGCAATTCCTTATTGGGGATAAAACTTAGTGACCTAACAGGTTTCTCTAACCATGCTATGTGCCTACAGCAGATATAATATCCAATGAAAAACTGTCATTGTCCTAAAATTGCAATACTTTTAGGTTGTTTTCGTGATCAAATTTGACGTTTGTTCCCTAAACTTTCATGATGACCCCTTTTGTGTTCTGCATGAAAACACACACCTCGAGTTGACCCAGGTGTAGCATTTTTAGGGTAACGCTTGGCTGCTGTACAAATCAGGTGGATGGTTAACCGTCGGGCTGACTGATTGGATGAGACAGGTGGCATCTGCTACAAATTTTCCCAGCTTGAAAACGTTCATGCAAAGGTAGCCTGGAAGCACAGACTCTGACAGAATGGGCTGTGTGTTTTGAACGCGATCCAAGGAAACAGAAACTTTGCGTTCTGGTTTTGGGGTTACAACTGTGCTTGGTATGATTTGCCCCCACAGCTGAGCACAAGTCAAAGTATGTATAAAACATCTTTAATAACCTGATCGTTAAGGAGCCAAGTCACATTCTGGCTCATATACAGACTTGTGCTGTGCATTTCTCAAATTGAACTACAAATTGCACCTAAAATGAGGTTAGAATGCATGCACTAACAAAACTATGTTAATATCCAGAATTGTGCAGAAATCAGACAATTACAAGATTATTGAAACAATGTTTTTGAGTGTCTGCAGGTGTCTCACTTTAAACATCCTGCACCTGATCTAACCAGACCCTTACAGTCTGCCAGAAAGGACCTGATTTAGAATTCACGGACACAGAGCTCAAACTCAAGTAAAACACCAGAGATTTTCCATGGAATTGCAGGAGTCTGACGACTCTCTGTGAGAAACCCAGGTGTCTGTTCTCTGCGTCCACACAGTGCCTACTGTATGTTGAGGGAGCGGTGACACAGAACAGGGGCCACAGGAAACACTAGGACATGGCTGAGGGATACTGTTAACTGCATGTGTATCCAAACTGACTGACACAGATCGTAATTTTTTTGTGCGCGGCCCAAAATGTTTGTTTTACAAATGTAAATTCTTGCTTCTTTTGGCTACATTCATTATTGTTCCATCATTCCATCATCTATTGCAACCTGTTTTCTTGGTACATACATTTTTAAATACACAATCTATTAATTATTTATCTACACACTAAACAATCAATAATCACCTTCTTTCGGTATCTTTAGTCAACAAATCCACGGTAAACAGAGGTTTAGTCACAAATCCCACTCACAAATCATTTGTTTTTCAAATTCATTTAAATTTCTTTTTGTGACCAAAACTGGTTCATCATGGACAATTGCACAGTCTTAACAGCTGGACAGTTTAACATGCAAAATTTCGTTTTCAAAATTGTATATCTTCAAAAGTTTTTGACACTCTGTCCAGCATTCACATCATGTGAAATCCAGAGGTGATTTCACATTGAAAACGATTAAGGAATTGCCTGCAGGGGAAATCTCACTGTATAACAGCATTTTATGTGCATTCGCCCCCCTTGGAATTAACTGCACACAATTCTACTCAGTAAATACGCTTCCTGGACTCGCTAATTTCATAATTGGTGGAAATGATGCATGTCACAAGATGCAATATTTGCCTCCTACATAAAGCTTTTAACATAAACATGATTTGTTGATGAACTGCCCTACATTTTTTTTAATGAGTTCATGTGATCTCAATGGTAGCCACATTTATTTTAAACAGACAAAATGGTCTCAGCTGCACCCAGTTAAGTGAATTGATGCTTTTCCCAAATGCATACATTTTTATAGACATCCAACAGCATACTGTAGGATAAATAGTATAATGAGTATGTTAGGAGCCTGGAGATGTCATTAAAAACCACAGAATAATGTCAGATGTGTAGAATTTTTTTTTTAAATAACGATGAAAAAAGTAAAATGTTTTTATTGCTCAATTCACTGAAAAATGTTATTGATAAATAAAAGATCTGGTAGGATATGTTGCTAAAAAAAGGCCCTGCAATCATTATAAATGTAGGGGCTGTTTACACAACTTTATTTTGGCCGTTCATTTGCACAAGTTCATTTACACGACAACAGCGTTTTGGGTGGCTGAAAACATCAACTTTTGAAAACTGGTCTCATAGTGCAAGTTTTTGAAAACAGTCTCTGTGTAAACAACAAAAACACAAATCTCTGAAAATTATGACGTCATGCACATGTGTATTACGTTCAGTCTAGAGTGTTTCATCGCCATCTATTGATACAGAAGAATACAGTGTTTTTAGTCTTTTTCGCAGATCCGTGTGAATGGGAATCGTTTTGATAATGATAACTCAAAGGAAAAACTTCTCCGTTTTAAGCATATCGTCGTTGTGTAAACATAGGCCTACCCTGAGTGGAGTCAGAAAATAGCTTTTGAGAGTCACGGTGTCACAAACATACAAGTAAAATCACCGACCGTGTTCAATCAACTACATTATTAAAAATCCCCTTTAGACCCTTTAGAAAAATTCCCCACTTTCTTAAAAAAAAAAAAATCATTTACAAACTGGGATAATTCACCTAAATATAAAAATTCTGACATCATTCATTGAATTTCATATCATTCCAAACTAATATGACTTTCTTCTTTAGAACACAGAAGAGAAAATATTTAATACTTTTCATTGAATTGTAAATTGAGAAAATGATGACAGAATGGTCATTTTGGGGTGAAATACTCCTTTAAGGCCTGATTGGAGGGCGGTGCTGTGTTTGCACATGGTGTGGATTCACCTATATGATCAATTACCTGCTATTGTGTCCTCCTTCCCTCTCATTTTTAAATCAGCCAGCCAAAATCTGCAATCAATTTCAGTCCTCTGTGATTGGCGTCCGGGTAAAGTAGCTGGAATTAGGCCCCAGTTTAAATGATTAATGTTTTTCTAAGGCCCTGTGTGTATATGTGCGCATGTATTTTTGTGGATGCATGTGTAGAGCAGCCAGGCAGAGTGGGAGGCATCTGCTCTGATATTGGGAATGTCCGCATTACACAAAGACGCCCAGAGAGTCTTACTGAACTCTAATAAAGTCTCAGGAGAGACTCATTATTACCTGCACTCACCCCGAACTGCCCTCCACTGGAGAATGAGAGAGCCAGCTTCAGAAAAACAATTGACCATACACCACACACACACACACACACACACACACACACACACACACACACACACACACACACACACACACACACACACACACACACACACACACACACACACGCATGCCAACACAAATACACACACAGAGACAAACATGTTAAATTTACCTCTCACGAGTGGGATGTACGTCATTATTCGCTTGAAGCATATTTATTGATTTACAGTGGTTTTAACAGCCATGTATAATTTTGAAGTAAGTGATGTAGTTCCTCGCTGTAGTTCTTGCTTTGTCTGAATATGATAGACCTGCCAGTGGTCTATAAAGAATATTTGCTATTTGTACTAAAACAGTACACGAACTTAAACTTAAAAATAAGCATTGTGTTACAAATAAGACCAAAAATGAAATCAAAAACATCAGATGTAACCGAATATGCATGATGCCTTACCTGACAGCAGTATTCCTGAAAGTCACGGGAAAGCCTGCAGTGAGTTTGTGACATTTTGCTTCCATTTGTAAACATTAATCCCATCAGCTCCTGCCCACAGGTGCAGCTGGACAGTTTCCTGGCGGGTGGAGGAATAAGGTAATGTTTCTATGGAGAGTGTTAAGATGACAGCGCTGAGCTGTAAAACATTTACGCTTGATTAGCTTGCAGAACTGGAAACCTGATACAACGGTTTCTCTGGAGCTGTTTGTATACAAAAACATTTATGCAAGTCAGATTTCCCAGTTGTATCATTATTCAAATGGAGTCACAGTCCCTTTTTAGCATTCTATGCTCACACATTATCAGCCCGAGGGCATTTCTGTAAAGGTGTAAAGGGTCAGGTTTGTGTTGCCCTTAATCATTATTTTACTTTTACAGGAGAGTTCGCACATGCGCACTGTCTTCTAAATACAAAATACTGATTGTACTGAATGTCAGCTTGCTTATTTGGCTCAAGATAATGATTTATTAACCCACATGTTATAAAAACAAGAAACTCTGCTTCTAACCACAGGTCGAGAGCTTCTAACCACACAACTTTTCGATGCTGTTTGCGAATGTTCGTTGGAACGATGGTTTCGGGAAACACGGACTCCATTGAACGACGGAACTTGCGACCAGTTGGCTAACGATGCTTTTGGGAAACGCACCCCTGATATGTATGCATTTCGGAAAGAAGAAAGTCATATACACCTTGGATGGCTTGAGCATAGACATAATATAATACATAGACGCCCTATTGGCCGCTTTGGAACGTTGCTGCTATACGTCAACGGGTCCGCCATTTTGCGGAGGGCAAGACTGCACTGTAATCAAGGGTGAGCTGCGTTTTTTTCTGGATAAAAACAAAAACTGTTTTTATATTTATCAACCGATTTCAGTGGTTTGTATGTGGTGTACAAAAAGTTCCATCTCTAGTTATTTAAAATCTCAATAGTTACACTTGTAAAATATTTGTTTTAATAAAGAATGGTCAATGCTCAGACTTGTCATGTATCTGGCTTTTTATTCTTGGATAAGAATGATGAAGACCCCCATACTGAGATATAATTTAACTTTTCTTATTGTGGAAAAAGCATTTTCTGTGATTGACCAGATTTGAGCAATAACAAAGATAACTGATGGATCCATGCTAATACATATGTTATGGTACAACTAACATTTGTGAGAAGTAATAGTAAATAGTTTAGTCAATAACATAAACAAATAGTATACAGCAAATAAAATAGTAATGAATAGTATAATTATATAATATCATACAATAATACAATCACAAAAATATTGATAATAGCATATGGTTTATTAATAATACTATAATAATAGCAATAGAATAAGAAATATCAATTACAGAATATACACAATAAAAAATAAGTTAAATAGTGACTTATATTTAATATTTAACTCTTTTTGTTAAATTTCAGTTTTATTGATCAGTAATAGCAGAAGTAGCTTCATCAAACATACAGCAGGATACAACGTTAAAAAAGCCTAAATATAAAGTTATGAAACTTCACTTTGCCCTCAGCCAAAACGATTTACCAGGGAACCATTTATAGATTAATGAGACCAAAGATCGCCCGTTAGATATACACAAGACGAATAATATCTCATGTTTAACCACTAGACTAGAGACATCCGAGCCGGCGGCAAACTTCAGACGCTCTGGCCGAGGTAAGGCTGTCCTCTGCGGGCTTAATGAGCGCCGAGCGCCCGGTGATCGCGTCGTACAACTCCGAAACCGTCAGATCAAATTTTTAAATAGGCGCTATCTTTATAAACAAACCACATATTTAAGCTTTAAACAACTACATTGTCGACTGAAAAACTATTAAAACTACATTTCGTGACACAATAACAGTAGTATTTTTTAATTTATCCTCTGAACGTTACTATTACTAATTAAATAATGACCAAATACAACCAAAAACAAACGTTCAGTCTTGCCTGTGAAAGATAATTCCTCGAAAACTTTTTTTCAATTGTGTGGCGATTTGTACAGCCCCAAGCAGCGCACAAAACAGGCATTTTTCTCATTCCCAGTATGAGAGGTATGGGAAAGTTGCCATCCCCAATATGGCGGCGCCGTTGACGTGCGCTCCAGCGGCCAATAGGGCGTCTATGTATTATATTATGTCTATGGGCTTGAGGGTGAGTAAATTATGCATGGGATCATTTTTATTTTTGGGTGAACTAACAAGAACCATGACCATAAGAAGTGTTTTCGTCGACCGTGTCACAAATGGACAATGCTAAATGCGGGCATAAATGGGGTCTAAAACATTTTGAGCTTGTCCACTTTCGACCACTTCCAGAGATAGTTGTAAACCCATTCGACCGGTTGCTCATGTGGATGAATGTCTTCGAACAGCCACAGAAGACCGCCTACTCTCTACCTACTGATGTTATATTAAACATTACGGGAAGCGCGCTAGCCAGATGCGATTTAAACTTTGTTGACTGAAGACCCAAGTTTGGTTTGAAGATGAAAAACGTATTAAGGACAATGTTCTCTCACCATTCCTGATTTGGAACATGCACCCACAGCATTCAGCATGATCTTGTGGCTATCACAGCACAAACTAAAGATACATTTACACCCATAGACCCTCCCCTTGAAAAAAACACGACAGGTTGAAAGTGGACAAAAGAGATGGATTAAAACACCAAGTGTAAATATGCGTCTCCCTCGTCTACTTGTGATCCGATCAAACAAAGCATTGCAATACAGGTGTAAACATGGCCTAAATCAACTACTGACTCCAGGTTAACAGATGTCTGCAAAGGAATAGTGCATTTTTCCATGAATAATCAATGTTTGTCTTAGAAAAGTGATCAGTGTTGACTCTTACTGTGTGAGTTGGCATGTTTTAATGGGGAAATGAGGTCACACTTGGGTCATATGGGACAAAGATCTGGCCTTTCTCTCTGCCTCAGATACTTTATACATACAGAAGCCTATGACTTCAAAGTGGGCACTTTATAAGCCTAATAAAGTTTTATATGAATTTACAGACCAAAACCTATTTCTTTGAATCACCATAATAACAACGAACAAATCATCCAAAATAATTAGCATGCTTCTCTGAGCCACGGAACATGTAAGCCATTGTCCCTGTGAGGTTAATTTATCATGTAAATGTTTTGTTGCTCACTTCTAACGGTGGCCTGACATCAATTATAGAGCGCTCCACAACATTGACTTTAAGAGCTCATATCACTGCTCATGACCGTATTTCATATCTCAAATAGCTGCCATGATATTTAATGAATAAGACTTGGAGTAGTCCAACGGTTAGGCCTATTTTATTAACGTCATTATTTGTAAACCTGAAATTGGTCCCAGTTTCTGATCTTGTTTTACTGTGCTGATTGTGTTTCAGCCCCGGCAGACATAATGCCCGTTCCCATAATCCAACCCACAAATAAAACCAGAATCACAAACACACACAAGGTTATAAATACACATCAGAATGTTTGGGTAATTTACAGAGTTTGTTTAATGCAACATTTGATCTCCACATTTTTTGTAAGGCAGTCTTGCATCAAAAATGGTAAATGCATACTGTATACAAGCTGCATCATGACTCACAGGGTCTCTATGCAATGCTGACTTTATAAAGTGATGACAAATATTTAATAGATATTTAAATTGATATATGTAAATGAATCTAAATTATTAACACTTAAATTATTGGGTTTGCATCTTTTTGATGGGGACATTCCATAGACATAATGATTTTTATACTGTACAACAGGTTTCCTCAAACTCAACCCTAGATGTCCTGCAGAGTTTAGCTCAAACCATGATCAAACTTTTTTAGACTAATTTTCTAGTAACCCAGAAGACATTGACTAGCTTGTTTAGGTTTGTTTGATTAGGGTTGGAACTAAACTCTGGGGGGCAGTGGCCCTCCAGGACCAGATTCGAAGAACCCTGCTGTACAGACTGTATATTCTATCCCCAAACCATAAACCTGTCCCAATTACATAGGGTATTCCAGACACACTCTCTCACGCACGCATGCACACACACACACGTCTGCATACTAAACATGACACTTTAATCTATAGTTTTAGCTATAATTTCACTGGAGGCTATTGGTCTCATTCACTAATACTTTCTAAAAAATACAAATATATTGAAATGTCAATAATTCTATTGTAATTTTAGTTTTTTTTTTTAAATTGTATATGATCCCAAATGTTTGAACAGTAGTAATAAAGCATAAACATGATCCATAAATGAATTAGCTCTTATTTGTATATACATATTAGTGTTAACATTCTTCCCCCCCTCTATTTGAGCTAATGCAACACAATTCTACTGGAGACAGACGATGTTGATATTATGATAACTAGGCTGTTAATTATATGACCTCACCGGTTCATGAATTAGGGAGGGGTTTTTCAGACAAGGACCTCCATTTTTCTGTTATCATAGTCTTAGATTGCTCTGAAACAGGAGAGGATCTTATCAAGAATATATTACCGAACTGGGACACAACCTCCCAGGTCAAAGGAGATATGTTTGTAGCCTAGGAGTGCATGTGTGTGTATGTGCTCGCATGTGCATGTGTTTTGATTTGGGTCCGCTGGTCAGTTTAATGCATCTGGATGTAATCTTGCCCTTTGCTATAGGTTTACTCTTCACAGGTTAAAGTGAAACCAGTGTTTCACCTCATAAAACGTTATGGCGTTTCAAACAACTCGCCTCATAAAACGCTACAGGGTCTCCCAAGGACACCTTTCTGCCTGGCGCTCGTTTTTCAACCTCTCTCACCCGAGATCTATGCCCATCTCGCCTTTCGCAGATCAAGACCTAGGAATCAGAGAAGAAGGGAAGGGGCAAAAAAGAGTGGCTATCAATCAGGGGGTTGGAAATCAGGAAATAGGTAGGTCGGTTCTTTGGGAGAGAAACACAAACCACATGTGGCAGCAGCAGAAGCAGGAGCAAAGCAACAGGTTTAATACTGTTGGTGAAAATGAGATCAGGTCACTCAAAGCTTCTGGTTCGATGGGAACCTACTGAACATACACCCGCGACGTCCTCACCCCAAACCCACGCACATGAACAAATCTAAATCAAAACAACCTCACGGCCATTCTCACACCGTGACTAACTAACTCGGAGATCAGTCATCATCTCCTGCGCAGACACACTTGAACACACGCACTTAATGTTTTGAGTGACCTCGTGATCCTGTTGTCCCTCTTCGTAGTATTTATTAGGTGCTTGGGCTTGGATGTATGTGTAGAGTTGATAAAAGCATCTGGACTCATATTGGGGTTAAGACCCGAGGGAGTGAAGTGGGTGTTTTCAGCTGGACCGTTCTGAATTGTTCTTTTAGTGTCTGCGCAGCAATGTTGTACCTCCCCACCCAAGCGCGCTTCGGCCAGCCAAACTACTGTCTTGTGAAATGTGTAGCATATTTTGTGAGCTTACGTAAACCATAGGAGAGATCCTTTTTGGAAATAACATGCAATTTACTGCAGGTGAAAAAATTATTTAAGAAAAGGACAAAGAATGTATAAGCATTCCAGATTTGATCTGCCAAGCTCCAGGGAATGCAGTCATTCGGAAAGCAAGTTCAGCTTCCAACTCGCACACCATTCTGATGAACTGACAAACACGACACCGGGAGCTTAGCGTGACGAAATTAACCATCAGGCCGCGACGAGCGTCTCTAACAGGACTGGAACCGGCACAGAGCGTGTGATTCCATCCGTTGAGCGCAGTGGCAGAAATCAGCACTATTTCTTCACAACCGAGTCTTGTTTGTTTTACATGCATCTGTGTTTGTTTAGTGAGTTTTCGTTGTATGTGCGGACAGAGGGACAATTAGCTAGGGGCATTTTCTTGGCCGTTTTTCTGATATGGACAATGGAGAATTTCACTCTCACTCACTCTCTCTTTCTCTTCCTCAATAAATAAATAAAAAAGCAGTCAGGAGTCTTAACAATTGGGATAGAAACACTATAAAGCCTTGTTTATAAATGGTATTAAAAGCTGTCTTTTGTGATCTGATCACATGTGGTCAAACAAGATACATAGCTGCTTACAACATGTCTCACATGTGTCTCCTGTGGCCACTTGGGAGGGGAAGGACTTTTATAAAACAATAATAATAAAAAAATATATACACATTTTTTATAAGTCTCTTATGGTCACAAAGGCTGCATTTAAAAAAAAGTAAAACCAGTATTATTGTGAAATATTACAATTTAAAACAACCAGTTTCTATTGTAAAATTTTTGAGTCTTCAGTGTCACATGATCCTTCAGAAATCACTCTAATATGCTGAATTGGTGCTCAGGAAAATGTCACAAATAGTTGTGTGGTTTAATATTTTTGTGAAAAAAGTGCCAACATTTTTTTCAGACTTCTTTGAAAAGGTTCAAAAGAACATTTGTCACATTATAAATATCTTTACTGTCACTTTTGCTTATTCTAGTGTATTCTTGCTGAATAAAAATGGTAATTTCTTTAAAAAATGTTACTGACTCCAAACTTTTGAATGGTAATGTACATGTAAACATACTGAATAAAGTCTGTATTGTTACCCCCCCACACACACACACATCTAACCCAATAAGGGTCATGCTACAACTCCCTGGGCAACTGTTGAATGCAAATGTAATTAAATTACTCATTTTAAATCTGAACTGTTGCTCTAATGCAATTAACCAAAAATAACCAAAGTTCTTTCATTCATCATTAGCTCAAGTTCATCGGGAGTTACTGATGCTGGTGATGGCAAACAGAGAAATTAAGACTACAACTCACCATACTTAGCTTTTAAGAAATGCATTCAAACTTGAATGTACTATTAGTGAATACATATATAGATAAATCACATTGGATTTTATTTTGGCCCAGCTGAGTAAGATTTACAAGTTCACTGTCAGACTGATTGTGCTTGTTCTCAGAGCATCTGGCTAAAATTAAATACCATGAGACAATGCTATGAACATTAACCTGCATTTATTTATTTAATCATTTGATGTCTGCCATTACAATTTAGATAATCAAATTAGTTTCTCAACTCCCTTAGGGTATGAAAACCCAGAATAAAACCCATAAAATTTGGCAATCCCAAAGTCATGAAACTTGCCAAATATAAAGCTGAACTTGTCTGAGACCAATACCAATGCAATTGTGTTTGGAACTTTCCAATGAAAACACCTACTTGTGCTTCATTCTTCCTTCTTTTCTTAAGCAGAGTGCACTGCATTTCCCAGCATTCCTCAGAGGGGTGTTCATCCTGAACCACAGCCCAGTTGCATTATTGGGTGAAAACAGCCCTCTGGAGAAATTTAAGCGACTGATTGCTAAATCACGCCCTTTACATTTGATCTTAAAGCAATATATGTGCATATGGTTTGATTTACGAGGCTAGGGTGGTCCGGCAGATATATTTTTATTCTAATTTACTGTAAGTAATTGTACATTAAAGTCTTGCTGGGTGTCTATTCACTCCAGGTGGCTGTGGGGGCTTTGGAATCGTTCAGAATAAAATAATAAGGTTACATAATCATATAAGCTTTCAACGCCTGCAATTTGCACAACTGAACTGGAAGATTTAAATAATGACATTTCATATTTTTATAGAATGGTTTCTAATGCCCATTGCAATAAAGTCTAGCCTAATTACATTTCAATTTGAACCACCTGCGAACTTCTACCAACTTTGCAATTCCCAACCAGTTGTTGAGTCCATACTGGCATGAAACAAAAGCATGGCTGGAGGTTTGTAGTGGTCTGACTTAAAAGTGCTGACGTAATAAACACTTCATTGCATAAGACTTCAGATGGCAGGCGATTGTATAAAATCACCTGTTATTTGGAAGCCCGCTTGCACTTTACACACTTAAATATGAGAGCTGTTTTCCAACAGAGTGTGGCATTAATTTATACATGGACATGCTGATGAAAGTGATGGTGTTTCAAATAAAAGTTATTTTAAAGGGATAGTTTACTAAATTTAAACTTTCATCATTTACTGTCATACATGATGAAATGTTGAGGAATGTTTTTGTCCATATAGTGAAAGTCAAAGGAGTATAGTGTTGTTTTGGACCTCACTGACTTTCATTATACGCACAAAAACAGTTCCTCAAAATGCATTATGTTTGTTACAATAAGTCAACAATGAGAGCAGATGGCCCTTTTCATACTGCTTAAACCTAAAAACATCTTCAAACTATAGTCAAGTCAATTCAAGTTTGTATATGACTTACAAAAATATATTGTAACAAAAAGTCATAGTGTAGCATATTGTCTTTAATGTCATTCAACTTCCAAAAGTAATGTGTAGTCGATAAATCATACAGAGTGAAATTTGAATCTGTTGGTAAACTGCGCAGTACTGTACATCTTCTGTAACAATTACCAGTCGTTGTTTTGCACAATTTTACCCTCAATTTTTACATGTTTGTGTTGAGGTGAAAATATTCCTACACCAGTCAATTTACAGCTGTCAATCAAACACTGCTTCTTTACTGTACCGAAAATCTGATATGGAACACATCAATTGTCTTGTCTACGCCAGCAATGATTCCACAATTAGATTATTTGCTTAAATGCATGTTTGTTGTGTAACAGAGTTTAAGATGATGTCATTTTGTTCTGTGATTGGCAGTCAGAGAAATTCCGATATGGAACCCATTAAATCGCTGGCGTCTTTTGTGCTCAGCGGACTCCCGTATGTTTCAGCGTTTCATTTCGCTCTTTTTTTCTCCTACTCATTTTTAGCCTTTGTAGTGGTTGTCTTTCTCAAGGACAGGAATATAACTCTTGGAAAAATATATTTTGGCAGCTTAGGAATAGTCAGGACAGAAAAAGAGCATAATGTGACGCACTGAATTTGCGATGGGATTCTCGCCAAACGCATTGTTGCAAATGCATTTAGTCTTCAAATGTACAGTTGCTTTTTATGGATATGATGTAGACTTTTATGCTATCATTGGGATTATCATCCTGTCCACTTTTAGAGTGGGTAATACGAAGATCATTTCATCATCTGTGGATACTCACACAGGAAATGATGTAATAGTGAAAGGCTTAAGACAACATGAGCTTGTGCTTCCCTGGCAGTTACAGTAACCAGTATCATCAGAAACCACAGGATATTAAATCAGGATAATTAAGTGTCATGAGTTGTAATAATTTTGTTATAGGTTATAAAGTGTCAAGATGAGGATATACAGATACAAACACTGTACTTGCCTTCAGACCAGAGAAAACGCTTACTCAGATCCCACTGAGAAACTTGCAAACAGCCTTAATCCTGGAATCTGCTATATCAAATCACTTAACGTCCCGAGAGTGGGAAATATCTGTCAGTACGATCAACAGGAGTTTGATCGATCGCTGTGTTTCTCTCCTTCCAAACTCATAGAGAAGCAATTGATGGCTGTCCATTTCTAGAGAGCCCTCTTAGATCTGTTGCACTTTCCCTATGCAACGCTTTGGGTTTTAACACCGAACGTCGGCCCTTGAATAAAAGAGAGATTTATAACCTTGCGCTTCACTGTGTGGACTGCATAGCACGCACTTCCTCTCGCTGTTTCCCTCTAAGTGGTAATAGTTTTTCCTCCATGCTGATGTGTTTGATGGGGACAGCAGGAGACCAGAAAACGCAAAACACTCGATCTGGACAAAACATTACAGCAGTGCAGCCCTCGTTGATGGATGCGCGCTAGACAAGCATTATTTTTAAAGCACAGATTTTGTACGTAGGTCTGCAGGAAGATGAAAAGTCACGCTTGGATGCCAGCATGCTGGAGAGACCAATCAAAACAAACACACGCGTCCAAACATAATCACTAACCATGATTTGTTCATGTTCAGGATGCTTAGCGATATCTGACTCGGAATATCTGCAGGTCGTTTTAATGATGAAGTGTCTTTAAAGTTGCTAATACAATAGACACATGTAGCAGCATGGAAATATAATGCAGACTTAACTGCTTGCAAACCTAAAGCAGGTTATGGTGCGTGTTAGAGGGGCTGCGGGTAATATGTTTATGTAGGGGTCTTTCAGAGTTCTTAAAAGCAAAGTGGCATGTTTATGTACAAGTTTCATGCGTATTTACATATGCTCAGACACACGCAGAGTTTTGAGCGTTCCTGTTGTGCTGTGGTCTGTCAGACCTGTGATTTACATTAAAGTCAATCACTCACTCTGAAGGGCTTCTGCCTGCAGCTCCCTGCTGATGTTCAACAGTGGCAGTATTACATTCTTTATGATGGAGGCCCCCTCTTTCTCTGTCTTCTGTCTCTCTCTCTCTCTCTCTTCTCTCGCTCTTCTTCGAGCCAGCCTCCTCGTCTTCTCCGTTTGCAACGCTGTAAGATGGAGGGATGGAAACGATTATAGAAGAGAGAAGAAAAAAGACAGGCAGATGGGGATTCCAGCGATCTCTTTGGAATAGATAAATAGATTTTGAAATCATTCACAAATGATGTGCAAAATGTGCTCACCATCTGCTCCAACCAGTGCTGAGAAAACCCTGCTCTCCCATCACACACTTTTTTTTCCTGCTCTTTCTTTCATTCTCGCTTTTTCTCCTTTCCCTCTTCGAATTTGTCATTTTATAGCCATCGCGGCTGTGTCGCAGGTGTCATTTCCAGTGACTGTTCCAGGAGGCAGACTCACAGAAGGAGGGCTGGATTTCTGACTAGTAGTTTAGAAACACGCTTTAATGCAAGAAGAGAGAGAGAGAGAGAGAGAGAGAGAGAGAGAGGGGAGAGGAGAGAGAGAGAGAGAGGAGAGAGAGAGAGAGAGAGAGAGAGAGAGAGAGAGAGAGAGAGAGAGAGAGAGGAGAGAGAGGAGAGAGAGAGAGAGAGAGGAGTAAAGTAGTATGACATAAATTGCATTGCATGAACAGTGTGAAAATGAACATCCTGATTGTGTGGGTGTCCTGCAAACCGCATTTCCCAGGGAGCATTGAGGGAAGCAAATGAAACACCTGATGGTTGCCGGAACACTGGAATGGGATGTACATAGCATAAGACCAGTGGGGCAATTAGAATAAATAAATTCAGTCTTTCCAGTTATTCTCCATCCATTCTATAGAGAGAGATGTAATGGAAGAAAGGTGACCAGATGAATCTAAATAAATAAATGCACATGTAATGTGAAATGTCAAGTGGCAGCTTGTGTTATTATTATAAATTTAATATTATACAAATACTAAAATAATTAATTTGAACTGCAAAAAAGGTACAGATCTACTGTTTATGTTTGTTTGTGTATTAAGCTGCATGCGTTCACACCATGTTGCATTTACTGTAATACTGTAAAACCTCATAGAACTCAGAATTACAGCTTGTAAACCTCGAATTTCCTGAGAGCTCCTACTTGTATATGTGACCGCTGTACCACCTGACCACTGTTTGGCCATTGAAAGTATTGCCATACAAACATAGAATTCCCAGTCCATGGATGTGAACAGCTTTAAGAACGTCACGTGTTGTCATCTTGAATTCACGGTAATCAAGAATTTTTTTTTTTGTTATTATTATTGTTTAAAACAGTTGCGGCTTAAAGGTGTCATGAACTGTGATTCCGGGGGTGCCCTTATATAATTTTTACATCAAAAATAGTCTAATTACATCTAAATCATCATTTTGAAATAAAAGGCATTTTTCCAAGCCTGATTTTGGCCTCTGATTTGAATGCTCTGTTTGAAGGAGCGTGTCTGCTGTGAGACTTCAGTGTAAACACCCACTGCTGTGATTGCCTGACATCTTTGCATATGAAATAGTATTACAAGTGGAACTCTCTCAAAATCGTTTTTACTATTACAGCTATCAAGTTGATCATTTAGTCACAGATTTACTGATGCATAAACAGTATTGAACGATTTTAAGATATAATCGGTCTAAACTTGAATAATATTACATCAGAAATCACAGATCAGGCATTAGAATAAACATGGTTCACAAAGCCTGAGCCAAAATTTACCAAATAATACAGTGAAATGTACCGAATACAAACAAATAATGCATTGCTGAGACATTCACATTGTTGATGGCATACTCTTAGATTGATTACAAAATTACACTGGTATTCAGAGACAGACATTAAGATGGTTTAAATTGTACGTATCTGACTGTTACCATTTTGTTCCATAGTGCCACAAGGGTCTGTTATAGGCCCTCTGCTATTTTCAATATACATGCTGCCCCTTGGTAATATTACAGACCCCTTACAGTTGATAAGATATATAATTATGTTTTTTTTACCATGTTAAATTAACATTTAGATATCTTTTTTCCTTTCTTTTCTTCTTCTTATTTTTTTTACAGTTTTTTTTGCAGCTCAAATGACTTTGAGCTGCAAAAAAAAACAAAAAAACAAAACCAGGTATTGTCAGAATTAATTTATTTTAAAACCGGATGTCATAAAACTGTATTTCACATTTACATGCATATTCATTGTTAAAAACATTTCATTATTTCAGTTTAATCAGATAACTTTAACACAAAATGTTAATAATAACACAGAAACAATGTAAATGTAGGCTACACTTTCATCAGCTGCATATTTGTCAGGGTTTGTGCAGGTGCTGAAGACGAGGACACGAAAGCTTCAATATAAATGTTTTAATAACAAAATGAAAACTTTCCAAAACTTAAACAGGAACAAAACTCCAGGAAATCAGAAACACACAACCTCACATGGACGACGATCGACAAACACTGGGAGAAAACACAGGGCTTAAATACACTAGAAATGATAGGATAATTAACTGAACACAGGTGATGAGACTGAACACAAACGAGGAGCGGGAAAACTTAACAGGACTAAACCAAAAACCACAAAGACAGGGGGAAACAAGATCTCAAAACATTAACAGAACACATCAAAACGTGACACTACCTCCCCCCTCCCCGAAGGCGCGTCCTCGCGCCGTATAACATCCAAAGGGGTGGGAGGGTGGGCGCCCTGGAGGCTGACGAGGGCATGGTGCAGGTCCGGGAAGCCTCCAGGGCGGAGCAGGCTGTGGGCGTGGCCACGATGGTGCAGGCTGTGGGCGTGACCACGATGGTGCAGGCTGTGGGTGTGGCCAGGGCGGAGCAGGCTGCGGGCGTGGCAATGACGGAGCAGGCTGCGGGCGTGGCCAAGGCGGAACAGGCTGTGGGCGTGACCAAGGCGGAGCAGGCTGTGGTCGTGACCAAGGCGGAGCTGTGGGACCCTCGGGCATCCAAGGCGGAGCTGTGGGACCCTCGGGCGTCCAAGGCGGAGCTGTGGGACCCTCGGGCGTCCAAGGCGGAGCTGTGGGACCCTCGGGCGTCCAGGGCGGAGCTGTGGGACCCTCGGGCATCCAGGGCGGAGCTGTGGGACCCTCGGGCATCCAGGGCGGAGCTGTGGGACCCTCGGGCGTCCAGGGCGGAGCTGTGGGACCCTCGGGCGTCCAGGGCGGAGCTGTGGGACCTTCGGGCGTCCAGGGCGGTGCAGACCCTTCAGGTGGCCATGGCGGTGCAGACCCTTCAGGTGGCCATGGCGGTGCAGACCCTTCAGGTGGCCATGGCGGTGCAGACCCTTCAGGTGGCCATGGCGGTGCAGACCCTTCAGGTGGCCATGGCGGTGCAGACCCTTCAGGTGGCCATGGCGGTGCAGACCCTTCAGGTGGCCATGGCGGTGCAGACCCTTCAGGTGGCCATGGTGGTGAGGACCCTTCGGGTGGCCATGGCGGTGTTATTTTTTCGGGCCTCCGTGGATCTTTGGCCGGCCTCCGTGGATCTTTGGCCGGCCACGGCGAAGGCGTATGGCGCCCCCCCAAAATTTTCTTGGGGAGGACAGGCTCATGATCAACGGGCGCTGGGTCAACGGGTTCTGGGTCAACGGGCTCTGGGTCTGGGTCAACGGGCTCTGGGTCTGGGTCAACGGGTTCTGGTCTGGCGCTGGTCAACGGGCTCTGGCTCTGGCGCTGGGTCAATGGGCTCTGGCTCTGGCGCTGGGTCAACGGGCTCTGGCTCTGGCGCTGGGTCAACGGGCTCTGGCTCTGGCGCTGGGTCAACGGGCTCTGGCTCTGGCGCTGGGTCAACGGGCTCTGGCTCTGGCGCTGGGTCAACGGGCTCTGGCTCTGGCGCTGGGTCAACGGGCTCTGGCTCTGGGTCAACGGGCTCTGGCTCTGGCTCTGGCGCTGGGTCAACGGGCTCTGGCTCTGGGTCAACGGGCTCTGGCTCTGCCGCTTCATGGGACTCGGAACTGGACGGGGCCAGCACATCAGGGGACTCGGAACTGGACGGGACCAGCACATCAGGGGACTCGGAACTGGACGGAACCAGCATTTCGGGGAGCTTGGGGCTGGGCTCAGGTTCTGGCGGGCAGGCGACAGGCTCAGGCTCTGGCAGGCAGGCGACGGGCTCAGGCTCTGGCGGGCAGGCGACGGGCTCAGGCTCTGGCGGGCTGGTCTCTGGCGGGACGGTCTCTGGCGGAAGAAGCTCTGGGAGGTCATCAAACGGGTCAGGCTCTGGCGTGCATGCAATGGGCTCAGGCCATACTGGACTCGGGACCACCTGAACTCGGTCACATCCCCTACTACGACCTCCACGGGTCCCACGAAATATGGCCATCCGGGTTCCTACGAAGGCCTGCTTCCAGCTCTCCATTTTTTTGTTTTGTTTAAGGTCGATCGTTCTGTCAGGGTTTGTGCAGGTGCTGAAGACGAGGACACGAAAGCTTCAATATAAATGTTTTAATAACAAAATGAAAACTTTCCAAAACTTAAACAGGAACAAAACTCCAGGAAATCAGAAACACACAACCTCACATGGACGACGATCGACAAACACTGGGAGAAAACACAGGGCTTAAATACACTAGAAATGATAGGATAATTAACTGAACACAGGTGATGAGACTGAACACAAACGAGGAGCGGGAAAACTTAACAGGACTAAACCAAAAACCACAAAGACAGGGGGAAACAAGATCTCAAAACATTAACAGAACACATCAAAACGTGACAATATTATTATTATTATTAATAATATTATAATTATCAGGACACATCTTGTGAAACCAGGACTGTCCCAGGAAGCTGGTCATCCTATTAAGAAAACACTGTGGATGGCTGTTCCAGCAAATGACAGTGATTCTGGGACACATGAGTAACTGCAAGGCCTATTTAATACACCCACAACTAATAGAAAATCAGAAAAACACACAGAAAAGACTTTATAGGTTAACAAAAAATGTTGATTTGGTGCGAGACCCCTCTTTTCCCACTCACTCGGACCCACAATAGCCCTTTTTACCAGCTCTGACTGGGCCGAATAAACTCAATATCCTTAGCCATTTAATGAGCTTTTCCTGGTCTGTTTCACTACCATAGATGATCCGACATGGTGAGAGGAAAAGGAAGCTGGCATCATCCCACCAAAACCGAGAAGAAAAAAATGAGAGAGGAAAGGAAGAAGAAAAGAAAAACAAAAGTAGTCAGGATCTGATTAGTAACACTTACATGGCTAAATGAATCCCAGTAACATATCTGCCTCAACCACACATGCTTTCCATAACCCGCATAAACGTGCTGAGAAAGAAATGGACGGGAAGATAAAAATAAGTTGTTATCTTTTACTAAAAATAACATCAATGTCCGAATCATATGGACACAGCAGAGATCACTCAACCTAATTTCTTAGTTTGAGAGGTTGTTGTATATTTATTTATCCGCATTTGTAAAATTGCCCTTTCCGTTTCTTAGATATTCTAATGAAACACATCTTTCCTTCAGATTTTAGTAAAAGGTGTGACTTCATATAGAAACAAAAAACGATGTAATTGCTCAAACCATGTACTAATACAAAACCACAAGCTAGCAAGAGCCTTTTCTTACACCAACATCACCTTGAAACAAAAACAGGACACATCTGCCACATCTCCACATGTCTGAGTAGAAACAAGATGGAAACAAGACATTTTACCCACACACATACACACGCAGAACTCTGGTACTTGTGTGATTGACATTTTTAACCCTAACAATAACAGATGACTGTAACTTGAAAAATGGCAATTAGAAGAAAATGTAGAACAGATGAGGAGGAAAAGAAAGAGAGAGAGAGAGAGAGAGAGTGAAATACACACATCCAGTGAGAGAAAAAGAGAATTCCTCCTTTGAATGTAGACTCTGGGATGAATGTGAAGGACACAGAGATTATCCTGTGCTATTGTTCCAGAAAATAACTCAATCACGCTGTTGAAGCCACGCAGGACACAGCCAAATACGGAGAAGAGCTGTCACCAGCCTGTGCTTGTAGGATCCCGCACCGTTTTTACAGAGGCAAACCTCCTCAAAAATGTGTGTGGTCATATTCGTGATTCAGAGAAGTGACAACCGAGGCCGCATAAACTAAATAAACCTAAATCAAAGAGTTAAAAGCTGCTGTTGGTTTCGGCACCTTATGCATCCAGCAGTCTGAGCTTTAGAGATGAGAGATGTGCTCTAAACACGATTAAATAACGTCCACTGTTTATGACCACACATTATATTGTTTACTCTTTTGAACAGTACACCCGCTCACACCTGCGGCCTTCAGCGCAGGGACTCCAGCGTACGATAATGCGTATCAGATGTGCAATGGACACTTTCTGAATTAACCGGACTGTGAACGCTTCCAAAAGCTGCCTGGTGCACCTTGTTACTGCTTCAAATTAGAAAAGAAACACGTCCTGTTATTTCCTTCCTTAAAATAAAACATTTGCTGCTGCTTTTGGATCTATGGTGAAGTCAATGCACGAAAATACTTTTCCAGTGAGATCTATCCAAAGCCTGTTGACATACCGGATGAAACTGTGGACGAAATAATGGGCACAGAGTGTTGTGTGAATGTTTTTAGAGGGAATGTTTGGAATGAGTGTGTGTACAGAATGTACAACAAACAGATTTTGTATGTTTGTGTAGCCTACATCAAACTGTGGACAGAATTTTGCATGTAAGTGTGTGTTCGAGTATGTGTGTGCACACTCTAGCTCTTTTAACACTGTAATGCTGATTGGTGTTGAAAGTAGCCCAGCAGAATCAGTTCAGTAAAATGCTTCCATTTGGAGCCCGGCCTGTAACACAAACCTTCCTTACCGTGGCTCCTTCTCTCCATCCTTTCGTCCTGTTTTCCTTAATATGTAAATATAATCCCTCTACAGCTGCTGCTTGGACATTTTAAATGAAGGGAAAGTACTTTTCTTTACTGTTGATCAAAGTATCAAGCTAACTGCATCTGACCCCCAGGTAGGCAGAATGGATTTTTCACCACTTTCTTTTTTGGCAAAATCCCAGTCATCTTGTCAAGGGACTATGTTTCGCTCTCTGCTCTTATTTTAAAAGCCATTGCTACTGGCACAAAGAGAGCAAAAAAGTTTCCATCTTTATTTCATTGAGGTAAAATTAGATGAAAGTCATCTTTTTCCCGCCCGAAAAAGGAGAGTTACAGCATGTAATTTATGACTTCATTATGTTGGTGTTGTACACTTTGAGCAGAAAAGAATTATAATAATATTCTATGAAAGCGAACTGATCTAAATAATGATGAAACGCGTGCTTCCTCACCACACACATTCTCGGTGAAGTGGAATCTGGATCCTTTTTCCCACGAAAAGCGCAAGAGAAAAGCTGTTTCTCATAAAGAGAGACTTCACACAAGAAAAACATACGGGAATTGTCATCAGCACTACCAAGCTAGACTCTGCAGGGTTGACCTGCCCTGGGTGGCAAGTGTCACCAAATGCCAATCAGAGGGACTTTCCCTGCATCTGCGGTCACCAGCTTCAATGGTGTTTACAAGTGTATTTTGAGGAGAAATGAAAAAAGAGTATAATTCATTCATTCAAGTTTCTTCACTGTCTGTTTCATATTCTGAGTCTTCTACAACTATACCAACTGGCTAAGCAAAGACTTTTGCAAAGACTACATTAGCAGTACCAGACCATTAAAATCATACCACTAACTAGTTGTAGTTATATTTCCATTTCCATTAGATAATAAACATTTAGACTATTTGTTTCCTTCATGTAAAATCAAAAAACATCAATATATATCACTATGCAAAATATCTAATAGAAGGTGATTTTACTAAACAACTGCACCAGTTTTCCACATTGTATTTTAAAAATCTGCAAATTTTTCACTAACACAAAATCCAGTTTAAACATACACTACTGTTCAAAAGTTTTTTTAAAATAAAGATTTCCATTCCAAATAAATGTTCTCTTGAGCTTTCTATTCATCAAAGAATCCTTAATTTTTTTTTTTTTACAAAAACATTACTGTTTTCAACGTTGATAGTGATAAAAAAAAAAGAAAACGTTTTTTTTGAGCACCAAATCTGCATAGAATGATTTCTGAACGATCATGTGACACTGAAGACTGGAGTAATGATACTGAAAATTCAGCTTTGCCTTTACAGGAATACATTACAATTTATATTATATTAAAATAGAAAACAGTTATTTTAAATAATTACAGATTTGACAAGAACACTGTTTTTTTTACTGTATTTTGCATCAAGTAAATGCAGCCGGAACATAAGAGACTTCTTTCAAAGGAATAAAAAATCCTGACTTCCAAATAAGTAATATTCATTATTTTTCAGAATGAGAAATAATCCCTCAATAGATTGTGCCTTATTCACAAAATTTAGTTTTATTTGAGTGCGGCAATCAGTGCACCTTTACTGTCTTTGGAAAGCATGAAAAAGCAATTTCAACTAAAATATGTTTGTGTCAGTTTCCTATTGATCCTGGAATCAATAATAAAATAATGATCAAATAATGGAGAAGACCATTCAAATTATGCATGTACTAGTACAGAACGCAAATAATATATCTAACATTAGTCACTCACTGTAGGATATAATTGGCCCTTGTATACAGCCAGTCCCAATATCTATTTTTGAGTATACCTAGTTATACCTAGAGTTTTGTTTCAATCATTGAGGTCAGTTGTGCTGCTTATCATAAAGATGAGCTGAATACAGTCCAAAACACAGTATATGTTTAGTCCTTTCTGAAATTAGAAATTACCAGCTCTCAATTCCCCCATATGAAAGCATGGTGAATACTGTCCCATGCGAATGACATGCTATAAAAAAGGAAAAATGACAAGAACAAAAAAAGAAGGAAAAGAGGAGAAAAAAGCACAGAGAGCAGAAAAGACAGTGAAAAAAGGGTAAAGAAGGGGGAAAAAAACACAAAGCAAAAGAGGAGAAACTTGGCACCTCAGCCACACACTGTCATGTAGGCAGGCTGACATCATCATTGTAAAATTGGGAGGCCGGTTTCGTCTTTCCTGCAGATGTGGAGCCCTGATCACATTCCGTGGGCCTGTGCCACTTTTCATCAACATCCCTCCTTCACCCCTCCCTCGCAAACCCTCTCTCCTGTGAGGATACACCAGCAGAGGGTTGTGGGTATGTCTTTGTGTGTTTGGGGGATACGTTGTTGAAAGAAGTATGTTTGGGTACATCAATGGGAAAGAAACAAAATAACACAAAAATGTGTGATTGTGTGTATGGAAGATTAAAAGGGAAACTTAAGGTTAGTACTGGATGAGATGGAACTTCCCCAAGATCTTTCAGCGTGTTGGCATCCCTCAGGGATCCAGCTTGGGTCCTCTGCACTTTTTCCTGTACTGGCCCTTTAGTCTCTTCTGGTGTCGAGCACAGAGCTTGTATTCCCTAGGCCTGGCCCCCGAGCTGCCCCCTGGGCCTCCACCTGGGCCTGATTGGATCCTGCTGCTGCAGAAAGCCTTGATTTACGAGAGCGGAGCGCCAAGCCTCAGACACGCAGCTGTGTGTCGGCAGGAAAGGGAAGTTGTGCATCACACGGTGTGTATTTTACGGGGAAGAGTCACGCCCTGATGAACCAGAGAGCACAAAATCAGACTCCATGATTGACAGGCGTCAGGGTGGCATCTGATATGAGTTGCAATGTGGGACACAGTTTTTAGCAAAAGACTGACTTTTCTTATGTCAGCAAAATGGATAATATTAATATCAATGGATAATATCAAGATTTTTATGGAAGAGAGTATCCTGAAAACATTTGAACTCTGATCTCAAAACAACCTCCAGGGTCAAACCCCCCACCTATTTAACATTGATTCAGTGAACGATTCAGTGACTCACTTATAAAGACAAAACTTGTGCTGTTCCTGGCAGCAAACCACTGTATTTCAGTTCACATGCATCTCAAAGGCACAGAAGCACAAAACAGCTTGTATAATTCTAAGCATAAAGGTTGAAAAATAAATTGACCTTTTGTAGTATACGGACCAACAACTTTAAAAACATTATAAATGGACCTCAAAGGGGGTGGTTTGGGGTGTTCCATATTTAAATCAAACTGTTTGGGTAGTTGTAATGATCAAAGAAATATATGCTTTACAATTAAACCATTAACATAAAATCATTATGATCCATATGAGACCATAATGCACATTCATTCCTTGATAGTCAGACTCACATTTCATTTTTAAAGTTTCATTTATTAAGCCCTGTAAACTTCTTTGACACAAATACAGCCACAGGCAGTATTTTGGGGTGACATACAGGTTTCATCTGATGCGCTGAGCTGTACAGCATATGCTCCTTCGGACCAGGAGCAAGTGGGACGCACGTCCAGCAGAACCAATCCATTCGGTCAGGCCCTTTCAAATCCATTTCCTAATCGCATATCCCACAATTTCAACACATTGTCCACGTGCAGTTTCTGAGACAAGGGCTTCTTTAGCACAGCAAAACCTGCACGGATCATCATCCCCATATTTCACTGTGAGTTATGAGCCATGCTCATCTTAACATATTTCAAATATTCCACATGGATCTCAGTACTACGGTATGGCAAATTTAAAATTCATTCAATTTGGTGTGGTATTTTTGAGTCCCCATTGAGAGCTTCAGAAGCTCTGACTGATTCAGAGAATTAGCACGAACATTCACTGCCAGTAAAAGTGCGTTCACGTCAAGACCGGGTTATGCATTAAACATATGCATGTGAGCAGTTTTTCCTCTTTCCTGCAATAAAATCAATTAGCCATACGTAATAAATCTAAAGATTGACACATGATGCAGAAATAAACTTTCCATGTACAGGGACCCTTAAAGTCAAAAATCTAGCCTGCGCTCGAGACACATGTTTCAGTACTTCTCTGAGTGTCAGATAAAGAGCTTGTCTGGAATACTCTTCGGATGACTTACGAGCTCAGCAGTTTCCTTTCCCCCATCAGAGCTGTTGGCAAAATTTGCCCCGTGTTGCTAATCTGAAGCCAGTTTGTCACTTATAACTGCTCAGATTAAGATTTGGTAGGGGAAGTTTGATCCAAGCCAGCACGCAGGAACAATGGGCCTTCAAAGTTTCCTCCCTCGGTCTCTCTTCCACAGTATTTATGATGCTCAAATGTGAAGTAATTGGATAGGCAGAAGAAATATGATGTACTCTGTCAATAGAAAAGTACGATGCAACAAAAGCTGTTGGAAAACTTCAGGATTCTATCTTTTAGCCCGGTGTGATAATGTGCTTCATCGTCCGCATTCTGATGCACACATCCTTCATGTGGTGAACCAGAGAACACCCCCATGAGCCCCCAAAAGATTAAGTCAGAGTCAAAGTAAGTCTTAAGTGGAGATGAGTCTAGTGGACATGAACCGTCCTCCAGAGTATAATTCAAGAATATCATACTGCAATAAGTCCTGGCTCCACACTTATTTGACTAATTCATAAAACTGCTGGATTCTCAGTAGAGTAGTGCCGGGTTGTGAAGAAGGGCCTGCATCTTGGGGGTTTCAGTTAAAATTTGGCTTTTTGCATGCTGCCTAACCGTAGGATAGGCCCATCAGTGAGAGAAAAGCAGCAGAATCCACTGTGGACTTCCCGTGGGAGACGGGAAACAAGTTCAAGATTGCGTCGTGAGCGGCGCTCGCTTCTCTTCACGAATCACTGCTGTTGTCGTTCAGGTCGTTTCTCAGGAAGCGCTATCCAGATGGGAGCTGGAAAATCACCTCTGTTATTATACTCTGAGTCTCTCCATGTTGTTCTCAGTATAAATACCGCTGTGTAAGACTAACACAAATCTTAAGAGGAAACTTACCTGTCTAAGAGTTTCGATCCACATATGCAATAAAGAAGTCCTACTTAGTGCTGTCTGCGGTGCTGAAACCTAATATGCATCAATGGCCATTGGCCTTTTTTTGGCCTGAGACACAAATGCTTCTAAACATTTATTTTACTTTTTTTTTTTCTTTATGCCCACCACCAAGGATTGTTTTAACATCTCATGCACATACAATATGATTACAAAATCTGGGGTCAGTATTTGGGGGGGGGGGGGGGGGGCTATATATAAGTATAAATGTAGTAAAATTAGACTTTATACAATTTATAGAAATCATATTTAACTTTCATACTTGCAATAGCAGGTATGGATAAGAGAAGCGTGTATTTATACCAAACAATTGAAACAAATATTTTGTCAACAGCTCCTTTAAAAATGTCCGTGTCCAACCTATTTGCAAATTGCTAATTTATTTTTACTAGCTAGCACACACACACACACACACACACACACACACACACACACACACACACACACACACACACACACACACACACACACACACACACACACACACACACACACACACACACACACACACACACACACACACACACACACACACACACACACACACACACTTCAATTAGGTCCCACAGCAAACACACTCATTTTAGAATAAAGCCTCACAAGCTCCACCCACGGACAGCACAGCGTTTCTTTCCACACTGGCATGGAGACTAAAGCAGCAGACAGCTGGTGCGGTGGGGCTGGCCACATTCTCCACCAGATCATTTTCACACGCATGCTTCAGCCTTTACGTTAACTGAGCCCAGCATCTCAGAGCCATGCCAAGAGGGGCCAACCACCTGCAGCGGCCAAGCAAGCGCAGGCAAGATGATAATCAACACAAACAAATGCAAACACTTTCCACAGAACGTCCGTAGGGATTCCACGCTGACACCAGCTAGTGATGTAATAGCTATCTGTCCTGTCTCATTCATCACATTTAGAAATGAGTTTAGAGATATTTGCCCACAAAAACTTTTTTTTTTTTTGTAAAACCTTTTAAATCCTTAAACGTCACAGTGCTGTATAGGGTTTCTAAGCAGGGCTGCAACAAATCGATTTTTATCGATTAATCTTCCAGTACCCCCACCCCCAATTAGTGATTAATAGAAATTTCTCAGATAAACCTATCAATTATTTGTCAGATGAGTTGGTTAATCCTTTGTTTAACTTATACCAATAAATAATACCCGCAACTTCTGACATTTTTGGATAAAAATACTTACTTACAATAAAAAACTATTAAACATGTTTCAGTCATAATTCTAAAAGATTCTTTTTTAAAAAATCACTATAAATTATGTAATTGACTCCAGGTTTCAGAGATAAGGCTTAAGTCCCAGACTAAAATGCATGTTTGAACTGTTTTAACTGAAAGCAACTTGCACTGACATGTCTTAAAATACTATTGTTGTCTTAACCAGTTGTGTTTTTTTAAGGCATGTGAACAAAAGCTACTTAAATGGTTTAATTGAACTAAGGCCTAATCCTGGCTTAATCTAAGCCCTGTCTGTGAAACCAGGCATTAAGGTTTTTAAATAAAGTTCAGCTGGTCATATATTTTAATATTACAAATAAATGTATCACAATGGTCTGGTTTCACAGAAAGGCTTTAGTTTAAGCCAGGGTTAGGCCTTAGTTCAATTAGAATATTTAATTAGCTTTTATAAACACGCCTTAGAAAAAAACGTTACTGGTGTGTATCTTGAGACAAAACAATGGCACCAAGGGCGTAGGAATGTCTTTGACATTGGGGGGGGGGGGGGGGGGGGGGATCCCAACCACAGATCCCTGGCAATTCCTGTGGTAAAATCACTTCAAACTGAATTTCCCGATCAGAGGATCACAGAAGCAGACCGCTGTTGGAGCCATGAACATCAAGGATACATGCACATTTCAACAGGTGATATGAACTGGAATCTAGCATATACAAACAGCAAATAAATAAAATAAATCATCCAATCTGTTTATTAATAGAAAAATATTGGAGTTGGAAAAATACTTTCTGCCCTGTAATTGCAGGCAGAAAGGAGAGTGGCACTTTACAAGGCAAATATTTGATTTGTAACCCAAAGAAATACAAAAATACAACATTATACTATCAGTATACTATCCTTCTCTAATGTCAGTGCCACACCTGCTCCCCATGCTCCTTCCCCCTAGACAGTGTTCCACTTTAGTTCGGTATCAGCATTTTGTCCTCAAAGCTCCATAGAAATATATGTCATAGGAAGGTATTACATTTTTTCTGTCATTCTCTTACTATTCTGAGATCCTCCTGAACCAAAAAAGAGTCAATTTCAAAACAACAGAATAAAAATCCACTAAGTTAATAATTGGATTCCAGATGGTGATGGGGTGTCCTGGTGCAGATGATGCGTGCAGGGGGCACTAATGAGTCCATTTAATGTACTAAGAGTGAACATTTATTCAGTTGGAAGTCAGAGAGTTGACTCCCTAAATACTAAAGTCAAAAAGCTTGAATAGGTGCTTGAAAACAATTATTAAAGGGATACTTCACCGGTTTTTCATATTAAACTATGTTATTCCCTTAACTAAGACGAGTTGATACATACCTCTCTCGTCTCAGCGCGTGCACTATATCTCTCTGTATTGCCGCAAAACTATGTTAGCACTTAGCTAGCACAGTGCATTAAATATGGGCCAAAAGAGAAGCGACCAAACACTTCCTCGTTTTCCCTATTTAAACACAGTTACTCCAGTAGTGTAACTCGACCTAGGCTGGTGACACAAAATAAAACGTTGCGCTTTTCTAAGCGTTTAAAATTGATGTAAATAACAGGGGGCAATATAGTCATCAATTTTAAACGCTTAGAAAATCACAACGTTTTATTTTGTGTCACCAGCCTAGGTCGAGTTACACTACTCGAGTAACTGTGTTTAAATAGGGAAAACGAGGAAGTGTTTGGTCGCTTCTCTTTTTGGCCCATATTTAATGCACTGTGCTAGCTAAGTGCTAACATAGTTTTGCGGCAATACAGAGAGATATAGTGCACGCACTGAGACGAGAGAGGTATGTATCAACTCGTCTTAGTTAAGGGAATAACACAGTTTATTATGAAAAACCAGTGGAGTATCCCTTTAAGTGGACTCAAAGGCTTATGAGAAACTAAGCATATTGTATTATTTCTGTTTTTCGATTGAGGAATTTGCATTGAATAGGCACAACTCAACCTCCATCCTTGGGTTTAATCCATTACAACTATAAATACATTTTAAAACCTCACCTCACACCCTGCAGTGCCACCTGCCTCTCCTTTTGTCTCTTCCATGGCTGCATCATGGTTCTCCTAATAAATTAACAAGTGTAGCCTATATTATATTGCAAACAAAGTAATAATTGACTTATCGGTTATGTTTATCTTGGGCTCTTCTGTATGTGGAAAATGTATAAAAGGGACAAACTTTCACATATTCATCAATAATTCATTTAAGGCCTCACCTCACACCCTCCACCTGTTGCTTCATCTGTAACTCCTTTCTCATCTGCCTCTTCCCTAATGGTACCAACATTCTCCTGATGACACATTATTTAATTTTAAAAAATGTAAATCTAGGCTTGGTGTATGATATGATGTTGTCCTGTCCTTGTGTAAAATGTGTTGTATAATTACTTACACTAATCTTACTCTTTGTAAAAAACTTCAGTAACGTTATTTCCTTTGATGGTTTTAATTTTTTCTGGGGTGGCATTATTCTGAAATGAGATGATGACAGATCATTTTAATTTAGCTAAGGTTAACACAGAGAAATCAATTGCCAGCTATATCTATAGCTATTTCGCTGGCTATTTATCACTTCTTGCAAAGCATAACACACGTGCCATTCAAAACTCAAAAACATTGTTGATTTAATCATCATATGCCTCATATCCATAATTCAATTTTAAAAAGCTTGCTATTTTCAACCGCTTGACTGAGACTAATTTACCTCACAAGTCGAGTCTTATTCCAGTTCAAAGCTGGTGCGTTTCTAGTGTAATGTTAACTTCTCTCTACCAATCAGATGCTCCGACTATAGAGTGAAGAATATGAAGCGAATGGGAAGGTTTAACCGGGTTTAAGGTTTAACCTAACGTTATCACTCTGGGTTTGACTTGCTGACAAAACCGGATATCTTCTTTGTCGCGCTTTCAAAATAAAAGTTCCAAATGTACAGTTTTTGTTCCTGCGGTAGGTATGCAATTTTTTGGGTGGGACACATGCAGCATTTTTCAATATTGAGGGGGACACGTCCCCCCCGGTTCCTACGCCAGTGAATGGCACTGGAAGTTGCTTTCAGCTAAAACAGCTTAAACATGCATTTTAGTCCAGGACTAGGCTTAAGCCTTGTCTGTGAAACCGGGGGTCCGTGTGAGAAAATAAATCCCTCAATTTGACAGTTCTAATAAATTGTGTATATACATCAGAAAACTGGAGTGTTTGCTTAAATAAAAAAAATAATAAATAAAATCACAGACTGATTGGCCTCTCTTTCCATCTGAACTCTGTCGTGCTTCCTGGGATGGGATCTTCATTCTTATTCATTTCCATGCGGCTGCCTGCAGCTGTCTGTTCTCACAACATGCAGCCTGTTGAAGATTTTATTATTTACAAAACAAGTAATTTTGCCTGATAAGAATACACAATTATTTATTTCTCTGTGTTTGACTTTGGATTTCCTCTGTGTGCCTGTAACAAGACCTTAAAGGTTGAGGCAGCAGTCAACTCTATTCTAAGATGTCACATGGTACAGGACCTTCACCCATCTATAGGATGTGTTACCTTCTATGGAAGATGATGTATGTATTTAACTCTGAACCCAAAAAGACTCGAGAGCGCCAGTGGGCCGGATGGCCAGTGCGCTCGGCTTTGTCGGAGCGCCGTTCTATGGAACGGAGCGGCGTTCCAGAATAAAGTCTAATTGTTTCTGAATCAAAGATCTCTGCGAAGTTATTTACAGAAAAGTTTAATCCACTTCAAATGGCGCCCAACGTGGGGCTGGTTCAGGAGCTGATGATGCTGAACTGCGGGGCTTTGCTGGACGAGGAACACAAACTAAAGGTAAGCAGTTTTGCTTGGGGGTTTGTGTTTTTCGCCCAGACATTTGCTCCTTGCAGTAAGCCCCTTTAAAAGCTTCTCCAAATTTAAAGAACTAAAAAATTGAAAGATCTTTGATTTCCAGAAACAAGTGCATGCATTGTAGTTGTTGATGATGTCGAGTAAATGTAAATGTGTAAAAGTGCGGGGGAGCTCCCATTAGTGTTTGCTAGTGCTCATATAATTCTAGGTGGATTGTTTGATCTCTGGTGCCACTGATTTAGCGCAAAGGTTTTGTCATACGTACATACGGATGTGAGTTTAATGATAAGGCTATCATTTTCTGATTAAGGCTAATCAGTGTTTATGTTTAGAACTTGTTAAGGCTAACAGGTTTAATGACAAGGATGTCATTACTGATTAAGGATGATCAGTTATTTATGTTTACTTGTTAAGGCTAGCAAGTTTAATGACAAGGATGTCATTACTGATAAGGTTATCAGTTGTTTATCTGTGTTTCTTATTAAGGATAATAGGATAGCATGTACACAGATAAGGCGTTGTCATAGGTATGACAATGGGCTGCTCAGGAGAGCTAAATTGAATCGCAGAGGTCTGTGATAGTTTAAAGTTGTTTTTCACTGTGTTGGGGAAGTCAGTGAAGTATTTGAAGTATTTGTATTTGTAAAAACAGTGAGAAACACTGTGAGTAGAACATAGCTCTGTCTGTAGGATCCTGTGTTGTGTGTGTGTCTGATTGTGACTGGGTAAAAATAGGTGCGAAGGAATGTGTGTGAGCTTGAGGGACAAGCATGAATGATAAGTAAAGGAAATAGTGAAAGAAAACAATTGCTTCAAGATATTAATCTTGCAGATTATTGTAGTATGAAATAAGATTAAAGTTATAAAATATATATTTAATGAATAAATATAATGAAAGATATTAATAGATAAAAGAAAGATAAAAATGCACGTGCTTAATATATTATATCTTATATCTGAAGACGTCTAAAATTTGTATCTCATTATCCCTGAAGACAAAGTGAGAAAAAATGCTTCCATTGTAGATTAAGTTTGTGCTAAGAAAAAATAACTTGTGCAGTGAACAAGATTGGGTGACCAAGTTTCAAAAGTCATAAATAATTTACAGCAATCTTAGAACTGTAGTAAATGGGAATTGTTGAAAATGGCTGAGGAAAAAGTTTGTTCACCATGAGAGATTATTCTAAGCAGCATGCATATAGGAGAAAGATTGAAGGCTGATTTTATGATAGGAAAAATTATTTAATTGGATTATACTAAGATAATTAAAGTTAGATTATTGAAATAGCTTGCTTTCCTGCAAAGAAGAATTGCTTTACTAAAAAACAGAATGGAAGAACTGCGGTTGTCAACCAGTGATTTTTATATTAAAGAACTAGTGAAAAGATGGTTAAAAAGTGAAATAAAGAGATAAAGACTTTAGATAAAAAGCTAAAAGCTCAAGGACAGTTTGAATTATTTTTTGGAAAAGTTCAATTTGATTCATGCAGTTCTCTGAGTGTTCAAATTACAGATGGCTTCAGTGACAGTGTGGAATGGAAGCAACAAGAGGGCAAAGGTCAGAGACACAGAAAGAGAACCTGCAAAGAGAAGAAGAGTGTGTGAGGGGTTTCATCTCCCTCCTGAAGAAACTTTCTGCAAACTCAAGAAAAGACTGAGTAAAGCTGGAAAAGGTGAAACTTTCATTATTTCACTAAAGACTTTTTCCTCAGGACAAAGAGGAAAATCCTGAGATGCAAAGCTGTGGCAAAATGTACCAAAAGCCTGAACTCAGAAGAGGTAGAGAAACAGCAGAGCCTAAATTCCAATCTACAACACCAAGAACTTTGAGTGACAGTTGATGACACATGCAGAGCGAGAGCCATGCAGCTTCAAGAGACGGAGATATCTAAAAACAGAGAAACTGACTGACACCCTTGCCATACCAACAACACAGGTGTGTCAAACTCCAATGATCACTCAACAAGAGACTGCTTCAAATTTAGTTAATTATTAGATTAACTTTATTCATTCTGATTATTCACTGGTCTCATAAGCACTTCTTTATTCTCTCCTGCTAACTAACCCTCTCTGCTCTTTCAATACAAGTAGGTACAAGTCCAGCTCTTTAAGAAAAAGAAAGCTTTCTGAAAGAGAAAAGTGTGTGCTAAAATTATCGAACAATTAAAACGGAGGCTGGATTTGGTAGTGAGGGCTATTAGATTAAACAAATATAGGGCAAAAAGCATGATATAATTATTATATGGCAAACAAAAGAAAGACACAAAATGTCAAAGAACGATACTTATTGTTGGCAAAACAATGATACTGGTCACTCCATTTTGTTTTTGATAATTTACTAGAGATAGATTGGAGAAAAAGTTACTCCAAAGGTCCAAAATTATTAAATCATAAATACTGTAAAAACTGGGATAATGAGATGGAAATGTTATTGGCCAAGACTATGAAGAGATCTCCAATTTTCTTCTTAAAACAGCTCATGAGCAAAAAAACCAAAAAGAATAGGAAAAATTAGAACAACAAATGAAAAAAGAACAAATGCATTTGAAAAAATACAATTGACAGGCCTACTATTCTAAAGTACTTAGGCTATTAGAATTTGTAAAAGGAAAAATGTTGTAACTAAACCCAAAGACACTTCTCAGCGCTGACATTTTTGTGGACATAGCTCTGGTGACCTGACTGGACCTTGTGTCAAAATTTAGACCACAACCTGCAAGAATGCTGGCCAGCTCGTATGACAGTGTGTGTGAGAATGTGTGACGGAATGAGAGATGGTATGAAAGAAACACCAAAGCAAATCAATTATTTTGCCAATACAGCTGTATTGAAACTATAACATGTGGGCCCACAGGGCAAATTATGCCCAATAAAATAATGACCATGGATGAATTTGGTTAAATGTCCTGGTTGGAACTATAATGGCAATATGAAAAAACAAAGAAAGAATAAAAAAGAAAGATGAAAAAAGGAAAAAAAAAAAATTGAAAACCAGTGCCACAACTGCGCAGCACATAACAGATTTGACTTTCTTTCCAACATAACAGATTTGACTTTCTTTGAAGCATAATAACTGACTTTCTTTACAGCATATCAAGAGGAGCTGGTCTTTGTCAAAAGTATGAAATATTGTCTAATAACTTTGTCTTGTAACAAAGTGGGTTGAGTGTTATCCAGATGCATAATAAACAGTGTGCTGATAGTGGAACTCAAGATAAAGAGACAACTGAAGTTGAATTAACTATTTGTAAAAGTACATAGGAAAATTATTATGAGAAAAATGTAAAGAAATTGCAATTATAATGATAAAGAGCTGAACTATATGAAAAACAATAGGAATATATGGATTAAAGCACTGCTGTTAATGAAAGGAGAAAGGACACCACTCAGCCCACATGACCTTTTTACAGGGAACACCAAGAAGGACAATGGAACAGATGAGCAAAGGATTGAAATTACATGTTGTTGTCACTAACAAAAATAATTAAGCTTTAATTTACAGATAGCAGCAACTATCCAGGCCGGGTTCTGGGACAAGGCTGAAAAAATAATAAATAAAAAGAACCATTAACTGTGTTTTGTAATTTCAGAAGAAGCTTGAGCATAGATCAACAGGTGACACTTGACTCCATGCCAACTTAAAATACACCAACCGACTTCAGAAACCCCCCAAACAGGGAGTGAGGGCATGGGCAAGGACAAGCTGACAATGACCAAAAGTCCATTGCAGAGGCACCATCACCTGGCCAAAGCTGTAAAGATGACAAGACAGCTAACAGAATGATCAAATCATGAAAAGTAAAGAAGACAAACTTGACCAGAGGAGCTGTGCAGAGGAGAAGCTGCACCAGAGATAAGTAAAAACCTCAAACAATGGTCAACGTCAACCAAACTTCCCTACGACTGAATGTTAAGCCCTTGAATAAAGTCAGTAACAACTTAATAATAACCCCACCAGAATAAAAATGATTGAAGAGAAACATATATTAAACTTAAAAACAATGATAATGACAAGTTAAGAAAAGAAACTAAAATAATGATAATGATTAATTTAAGAAATTGATATAGCATAGTGGGAATTAAGACAATTCATGAGAAGAAGAAAAAAATAGTTTTAACTAAAAAGAACTTTGAAATAAATCTTAATGGGTATTAAGATGCAATTGGGCAATACAAGGGTATACGAAATTAATTTAAGACTACAGTTGAAATTGAAGCAAGTATTAACATTGGGTATTAAAATGATTAAATTTTAATTTGAAAGATTATGAATTGATTCAATATGCTATTGACTAATTATAAAATTAAATCAAATAGTGTTTATAGAAAGTTTATAGACTTACAGGAAGAAATTGAAACAATAACAAACAGGACCTTCTAAACAATCTAAATTGCACCAGAGGGGGGTCCAAAAAATAAATATTTGGCATTCACATGAAGCATAGATTATTGAACCAACAATACTTTTGAATATTCTTAATCCAGATGCGTAATGGTATTAAACCAGTACGCAGAGGGGGGAGGTTATAGAAATTAAAATAAAAGCAAAATTAATTAAAAATAAGGAAATTAAATTAAAATGAAGTTAAAATAAAAGGCATTTTTGCAAAGTTTTGTGAAATATTGTGGCAAAAACAAAGTTAAGAAAAGAACAGTGACAAAAATAGGCCATATGTCAGTATCAGAAAAACTAGTAAATATTTGGTAAGGAATATGTATCATGATATAGATGGGTAAAAGCAATGAAATCAACAGAGGAGGGTCAGGAACAGAAATCAAATCTCTAACAGAGAAGTAATCCTTAGATTGGAAGTCTATCAGAAATAACGTCAGATAAAGAGTCAGCTAAACAGAAGTATTGAAGATTAAAAATAAGTTGCATACGAACACAAGGAAGTTTTGATATTAAAGAAAAGTTTTAATAATAATTAAGTTATAATGCTAATGGTTTAAATGGTTGATATAAAAACTTTTAGATTGTTAGATATACAGAAAAAGAAATGAACATATAAGGAATATGTGAGAGTGCAAAAAGTTGTTCTCTAGAGTTATTTTTCTAATTGTCTAAAGAGTTTATTGAATGACTGTTATGAGGCAAATGTAACATTGCTCTGAAGCTTAGTTAGAGTTTATGAGACATACCGATAATTAGTTTATTCATGATAGCTTATTTAGAAATTAGTAGAAAAGAAGAAAAAGTATTCAGTTAAGGGAGTCTTGAACTGAAGAGCTACATAGGAGAATAGGAAGCAACACGTGAGATTAAAAAAATATTGTTTAATTTGGAAATAAAAATAAACAGAATGGGAAATGAAAAACTTTGACAAAACGCGAAACATAGTGTGATTTATTGAATAGAAAGGTACACTACAATGTTCTGTTCGTTCATCAGCTAAAAATGACTGACTAAAAGAGGGATTCTTTGAATTTAAGAATTGATATTCTTTGATTAAAAAGTGATAAAAATGAGAGAGTTATTTTTACCCAGCCATATTTTGAACTAATAGTCATATGGATCATGCAAAACTAAAATACATAATGAATCAATTAGACAACTATGATAATCAGAGATTTATTATAATTCTTTGTCTGCATTAGGAGAAAAACAATTATGTGAAAAAGTAGAATGACTTATTTTAGGAGATCATTGTTGCAGTTTACTAAATAATATTGTGCACGAAGGAAAATTTAGCGATTACGATTAAGTTAAAGAAAACTTAAGAGCAGAAGTTAAGGAACACTTAATGTAAAGTTTAGAAAATTATGAGCATAACTAGGCTCAAATAGGAATGTTTTTAGTAATGTTATATTGAAAGTGGGTTATTATTCTGTTGTGTACTTGTATATTAAGATCACTAATTGGAAAATCACGGTTAAACGAATGGAAATGCAGAAAAAAGGATAATGAAAACTAATTTGAGAGGGCAACCAAATTGATATCTACAACCCCGGATGTTGATTCAAGTACCTCAAGAAGGAGGACGAAGAAGATGATGATGCGTAAAGTGTCTGGGTAAAAAAAGTCTACACTGCAAGAACACTTTTAACAGAGACTTTTATGTGTGACATACTCTACATAACTGTGACAACCACAGGCAAGGCTGAACAAAACTACACGCTCACGCTTATAACAATCTCCAGCGAGCAGAGAATCTTTTACTTTCTCTATGAAAAGAAAAGCAAAATAACTGAAAGAAAAATGTATGGAGAAAGATGTTTGGTTCTCATGCTCCTCTGGAGTGTGGTGGCTTAATCCAGTAATTGGAAAGGAGAATGAGTGACTCAAATTGAGTCACTAGGTAGCATAACTGAAGGAGCTGGATTTTGAAACTATACTCCGGGAAAATGATAGTGAATGTGGGGCTTGTAAGCCCCAGAGGAGGGAATGTTGAAGATTTTATTATTTACAAAACAAGTAATTTTGCCTGATAAGAATACACAATTATTTATTTCTCTGTGTTTGACTTTGGATTTCCTCTGTGTGCCTGTAACAAGACCTTAAAGGTTGAGGCAGCAGTCAACTCTATTCTAAGATGTCACATGGTACAGGACCTTCACCCATCTATAGGATGTGTTACCTTCTATGGAAGATGATGTATGTATTTAACTCTGAACCCAAAAAGACTCGAGAGCGCCAGTGGGCCGGATGGCCAGTGCGCTCGGCTTTGTCGGAGCGCCGTTCTATGGAACGGAGCGGCGTTCCAGAATAAAGTCTAATTGTTTCTGAATCAAAGATCTCTGCGAAGTTATTTACAGAAAAGTTTAATCCACTTCAAGCCTTGCTAATTTTCCTACAGGGTGTGAGATTGATTGTGAACAGAAGAATGTCCGGTGAATGGAGCACGCTGTCTGTGAGAGCTCTGAGCATGCCTTAGGGTGATGAAGCTTCTGTTTTGGCCGGACAACTTGTGTTTGTCTCTCCCAAATGCTTATGGCCCAAAGCCAGACCAAGGCACCCTACATAGCACAGTTTGCTGTGTCTAATGAATGCATTTATCTCATTTTCGGGACAGGACGGCAATCATTTACACTAGCAGATTCCTCTGACCACAGCTGGGCCAGAGTCTTAGAGCAAACCCCCCCAACGGTTTAATTCACTCATCCATATTCTCTCATATTGTTACTCAGGGTGTCAAGTAGCAGTTAAGCTGCTTCTAGTTTTGAGACTAGACCTACTTCAAGGGTCATGGAGCAGTATTTTCAGGCTGGAAAAGTTTTCAAACATTTCTTTCTTTGAAAAAGGGAAGATCAAGACGGCTATTAGAACTCTTTAGAGTTCAAAAGAGGAGAACTGCATACCTCATGAAAAACAGCACAGTAGAGAAAAGGCAGCATGTTGCTGAGGGCACTTTTGAGTCCATGTTCTCACGGTCTTATTCATGTAAATACAAACTGTTGGACACTTTAGCCACATTATGTGTATGAACCTCTTTGCGTTGTTTAACAATTATTCAACCAGTGGCATTCATTAAATAAATATATCATAAGCATTTAATATAATTGAATAAAAGATTTTCAAGAAAACTATTTCACAAAAAGAAATTTGTTAGCCTTCAATATATCATTCCAAATGAAGACACTTTATGATTGTCAGACGTTAGTGGAACATGTTCAAAGTTAATGTGATGAACTACTCCGGTGGTTATTCTGCTAGAACACCTGTGTGAACTCGAGAGGAACTGACTTCATACATCCACTGAAATGGGACCTTGGGACCGGCTGATTAAAAGTAATTGCAAAAATGGCTCAGAAAAGTGAGCCATTTTTTTCCTTTTCTTTTTGCAAATTCCATATGGTTTGATATTTTATTAATTTAATGCAAGGAAGTTTTTTTAAGCATGACGTAAGTGTCCAGAAATGTATCAAAATACCTTTTGGGGCCACTGTATGTTCTAAATAAACTGTTCAAGACATTTTAGGCTGTAAATATACTCATGGTGTTCTTCTAGAGAATAAATTCATCTCTGTTTGAAATTATGAAGCGGATCTTCACTCATAGTAGAAGAGAAGCACAGCGGCGTTTCACATGTTTCCCCAGAATGACATAAATCAGCAAGCACTTCGTTATGAAACAGTCATAATGAAAACTGTAGGAACGCCTTGAATTTAACCAGTGAATCTTCAGTGGGATCAGCAGTCAAATTAAGGCCGCATGGGGAAGAAAGGACACCACCTTGATACACGATGAAACGGTGAAACTGTATATCCACGAAAACACGACCACCTGAGGACCTCTATGAAGCTCTAGTGAGCGCTAACAAGTGTTCATCAAAAGCCCATGAGCTAAGTTTGACAGATGGCATGAATTATTACCACAACTGTCATCTAAAATTTTTCACCCTTTGTTTTGGTTACAACCATTTCATGCACATTGAAAAAAACTAGCTTTTTTTTTTTAACCAACTAGCTATCAATGCAAGATGTCAATTAACAATTAATGAATGAATAAATAACTAATTAACACAACATGTACGCTACTGCAATGTGCCTTGCCAGACCACTCTTACCAAGAATCTCAAAACATGTTTTTCAAAGAAATGTTTTCCTCTTGTTCTCTGCGACCCTACAGAGGATAAGTGGCTTGGAGAATGGATGTAAGGATTTTTTCATCCTAAACACATGTCTTATAAGTACCTCAAAGTAAAAAAAAAAGTGTATGCAAAGTATTGGCCAAAGATAAAACATTATTTGCATTTATCAATCAGCACATTATGTAATTAATTAAATAATAAAAAATAATTAATTCCCAGTTCAATTTCCCACACACAATGTAAACCTATAGCATGTACTCCTCTACAGTCCACTATTTCAAATGATAGTGTTTAACATTAAGCGTTTCCCACCAAACCGCTACCAGCTCTGGAATCCTAGTCAGATTATTTTACACACTGCGGATGAGTCCAGTCCAACCACAGATCCCTGGCAATTCCTGTGGTAAAATCACTTCAAACTGAATTTCCCGATCAGAGGATCACAGAAGCAGACCGCTGTTGGAGCCATGAACATCAAGGATACATGCACATTTCAACAGGTGATATGAACTGGAATGCAAACTCAAACTACTGATCAACAAACAGAAATTATATCTTGCTTTTGCAACAGTGCGCTTGTGGGTTTGTGGTGTGATTTAACACTCGCATAATCCAATCACTGCTTTCTCTTACTTCTGTTTTTTTTGGGATTCTCATCCCTCTGAGGGTGTACAAAAGAACGGCTTCACCTTCAGCCAACACCACTGAAAGATCCAATCAGTCATCTGAGCTTCAGGGATCTGTAATGAATGAATAGTGAAGGCAGCCAAAATATTATAAAAACAAATATAACAGGTATACAGAAAGATGGTGTAGTTAAAGACAGCCGTTGGGGAGATTGGATCAGGAACTCCAAGTAGTCAATGTTCAAACTTGACTCTTTCCCTCGAAACGGATGAAAAGGACCGTGGGGATGCTGAGGAGCCTAGCCTCTAAGCACCCACTCCATCTGTCTCATGTTACCACAATTTCTTTAATTGGCCCAATTGAAGCGCAGTCATTGATTGGGGCTATTTGCAGACAGGGCAAGCATCTCAACCTCCTCAATTATCTCATTGATTACAATAATGCGCAAAATTGCCCTCGGAGAGCTGGACAGTAAGTCAAACACCTGGCCAGAGCATCAAACTCCACCGTTTAGATGCAGAAGTGTGGAGATGAAAAGAGCGCAGCTGTCAAACCATGTTGAAGAAATGAAATCCGAACAATTCATCACTTCTTCTCACCGATTGGAAGAGCTCATTCTCGATTGCGCAGGAAACATCATCTGTTTATCTCACTGTTGCATTTTGTTGAGTTCCCAAAGCGCTCATTGCTTTTGTATTCAAATATTTAATGGAAGAATGCTGCTTCGTTTCCATTACAAACAGCTCTGTTTTGAACCGTTACCAGATTGACATTTTTGTCCAATTAGAACAGATAGTTTAGTAGGAAAAGTGTGACAGCAAAATGACCATGTGGTGATCTGAGTATTCATCGGTTGCTAAGCTCGCAGAGGGTCAATGTTTTATTCTATCAGAGATTAACTGCAACATCAGATGGAAGAATTTAGGCATTGTTTACATTAGCTGTGCCCTCCTAATCCCCATTACCATTGAGGAATTCCCAAGATGGCTTCCAAGCACAACTCAAAACACATGGATCCGACAAGAGGAGCGCATAAATTAAGAAATGACTTCATTTTGTGCTTCTCAGAGCTGCTAAACTTAGAAAAGAGGTGGGGCTGTGGGCAGGGACACTGTCATTTCAATATGTTTTATTCAAAACGAGACATGAGGGATGCATTGTTGTCTGGTCTTGTTCGAAATGAAAGAGAACGAAAGAATGTGACCCTTCATCCGCATATGAAATCTGGTCTAAAGGACCGCTTTAACAAAACCATTGTATTTTGTCAAGATTTCCAGAAGCAGCTTAAAGTATCTTCTAGGCTACAGAGACAGTCACAAAATGTCTTCAAGATGTCTTCCATCAATCCACAACAAAACAACATTGGCTCAACTTAAAGGAAGGAAAAATCACAAATAAGATCTTTAATATAGCTTACTGCGAAAAATGTTGTCATGTTTTCCAGTTCAAATATCTAAACAATCTAAAATCAAAATAGAAAAAGTAAATGACTTAAGTCAAATTAAGTCTTGTTTTCCGAAAAATGCATTCAAATTCAAACTTTATTCAAAAGGAAAACAAGATTATTTGTCTCAACCCATTGGCAGATATTTTTTCTTGTTTTAAGCAAAAACTCACTTAATTTTGATATTCGTTTCAGAAAACAAGACTTAATATGAAAATGTATCTTGATTTAAGAATGTTTCGATATTTGTACTGGAAACAAGACAAAACAACTGAGTAGGAAAATCATTACGTGTACATCAGTTTGATCTCCAAGACCACATCATTTGTTAAACTCCTCTCCTGGAGGACCATTGTCCTGGAGGTAGCTCCAACCAGCTCTAAAACACTTGCCTGGAAGTTTCTATTAATCCTGAAGACTTTGATTTGCTGGTTCGTGTTTTCTATTAGGGTTGGAGCTAAACTCTGCAGGACAGTGGCTCCCAAGAACTAAATTTGACAAAAATTTGATTATGGGGAGAATGGAGACTTGTATCTCCTCAAAGAGACCTTAACAATGCCAACTCAAACATTTCTCAACCTTTTCCAAGATCATATTACATATGTAATCTACATGAATCTCTATACTCTTACTTTGTCAACAGTTGTCTCATTTGAGCGTTGTTTTCTCCTTATAGGTGAAACACCTGAGACAAAGTCGATACTGAAATGAAATATAACCGAGACTCCATTAAGTCTCCTTAAATATGAAAGGAGGAAACATTTGAGCAAAAAATTTTCCTCAAGGCTCATTTTACAAATGATTTTAGTATAACAACCACATTTGCCATGTGCAGATGCAAAACCACAAAATGCGATTGGCTAAAGAATGTGTTAAACACCAATCAGAGAGCACATTACTGGCCAGGCAGCAGTGAGAGCATTCACATGTGTTAGAGATTTTAAAGACGCTGGCTCTGTGTATGTTTACAAAAGAGTAGGTCCTCATTAATGGATCATTAGTCATATACACAGTAGTTTGATTTGAATGTCCTCCATTTATCTGTGTCAACACTTTTTACTTTGAGAGGGCTCATGAGAACACAGCCATGTCATGTGTTGTATGTTACTTACCTTGCATCTTTGTGTCTGGTAAAGATTTTAAAGACTCTGGCACATGTCATGTTTTTGTAGGTCATTCATCTGATCATTTGTTATGTGAAGTGGTTTAAGTGATGTTTGAACCAGTTGGTCTTTCCATTCGCACAGCAAGAGACGAAAAGTCAGTGTAAATATTTAAATGTCTTTAAATATTACTGTATTGCATCAATGCACTCTTATATAACAGAATTTAATTTGTGTTCTATGAGACACCGATTCAATTCATCATCATTAGGGGAGCACAAATATTTTGAGAAATGTTTTTATGCAATACAATGATGTTGAAAAGTCCAATGTTGTTTTCAGAGTTGACCTACATTGTATGGACAAAAACAGTTGAAACCTTCTTTAAAATATCTTCTTTTGTGTTCCCCAGAAGAAAGAAAGGTATACAAGTATCGAATAGCATGAGGTTAAGTCAATTAATTTGGGGTGATTAACTCTTTTAATGTTTTTGATTAGACGTGAATTTTTCCCAAATTTTAGCCCAGATGTTCTTAATTGTGGATAATATATGCCTATGCAATAAACCTATGAATTACACACATAATTTGATACATTTCTTTACTGTCTGAGATGCATCAACTCTCCACCACAGCGTGTGCATTCATAATGTGCATGTCACTATGTGTTTAGAAACACCTGCACTGGTCATCTCTGCCTGCTGAGTTCTCAATATACAATAAGAGTGCTCTGAATCTCCCTTTGGATTGTGCTCCAGAGACCACACACACACACACACACACACACACACACACACACACACACACACACACACACACACACACACACACACACACACACACACACACACACACACACACACACACACACACACACACACACACACACACACACACACACACACACACACACACACACACACACACACACAGTTGCAAACAGGCTGTTCTATTCCTCAGACAGGAAAAGCATACACAGTTTTATGATACTTGTGATGTCAGCCTGACCCCAAACTTCAGCTGCTACTGCCTGGGAATAAGCAGAGTGAGCCAGAGTTCACCACAGGTCAGAACAACAGCACTGACACTCCTTAACACGCAATAACAAACCAAAACAAAGCAGCAATTAGCTGTGGTCACAAAATGAGAGATGAATATCACATCAGAGTGTTAAATTAAATTAAAAATAAAATTACAAATATTTTTTAAACGATTATATACTGTTCAAAAGTTTGGGGTCTGTAAGATTTGCTTATTGGCTGAATATATATTATAATTTTATATTAAAAATGTATTTTACAATTATTCCTGTGATGGCAAAGCTGAATTTTCAGTGTCATACTCCAGTCGTCAGTGTCACATGATCCTCCAGAAATCATTCAAATATGAATGAATTAATGAATGAGGCATTTATATAGCGCTTTCATATGTACTTCTGTACACCCAAAGCGCTTTACAATCATATCAGGGGTTCTCTCCTCAACCAGCACCAGTGTGCAGCATCCACTTGGGATGATGCGACGGCAGCCACAGTACAACGGCGCCAGTGCGCTCACCACACACCAGCTATAGGTGGAGAGGAGAAAGAGTGATAGAGCCAATTCAGTGGAAATATGTTGGTTTGGTGCTCAAGAAACATTAATTAGTATTATCATCAGTTGGGCTGCTTAAACGTACAGTATGTAACTTTTGGCCACCAAGGGTCACTCAATCAAAATAATAGCAAAAGACGTATTCTGATGACGTCGTGAAAGAGCGTGTGCTCATGGGAGTTGTTGTCGTTGTCGAGAGAGAGAGAGAGAGGGAGTGCGCGCGCGAACCAGCTATACGATGTTCATTGGGACACGCGCGATCTGTCATTCCCCAGCCATCTAGCATCTCCAGCATATAACATGTTCACTGACGAGGTAATGTGTTGTTATTATATCTCTATTCTGGTTACGTTTAGTTACGGCTATTAACTTTATGTAATGCCATTGTAATGAACACGCGCGCTCTGTCGCTCCCCACATTCCTCACTCATTCTAACTTAGCTGCTAGTGTTTTTAAAATCACGTCTCTTCGAACGGAGAAATATATGAATTATCAGGGCTATTGAATCAATATTCCATCTAGCTAGTATTAATAGATGTTAAAAAACACGCTCACCTTTCGTTAATAATTATAATTACGTTTATACTATGATATTGAAAAAGATGGTGAACTGCATATGAAGCTACTTTCTGCAGCTATATCTACAACAAATGTGAATTTACATTATACTATACATGAGAGCTAGTCCGTCTGCGTTTTGCACATGCCATCATCGTTTCACAACATATAAGTTACGGATAGATATAGTTAGCTGAATGGGTGCTTACTTGTTTATTAGAATGCAAGCGAGATCGGCATCTCTCTGTAGTTCCAGTTTGTCACGAAGCTCGTGGAAACGCAACTCCAATGTTAACGCGAGTCATGTCTCTTCTCCTGTCCCAAACCCTTCTCGGGTCATTTCTGTCACCCGTGCGTTTCCGCTTCACGGATCTGCCTCCAGCACCAGAACGTGCAGGCAAAGCATAATCATGGTCCATTATTGATATCCAACTATTGATTCTTTATCGTCTTCTTTTATTTTAGTGACGTGCGTCCGGTGTTTACATTTGCGTTTGGCGGTTTTTCGCCGGGATCGGCACGAAGTTAGAGAAACTAGAGTCAAAGGTTATATGACGTCATAGACGGGCGACGAAACGGAAATAAAGACACGGTCCGTGTCTTCAAATTAAAATATAAATTTCTCCGGATTTGAAAGTTGGTGGGAACTTTTGGGATAATGTTAGTACACAACTAAAAGAAATATATAACATAGATACAGTTATTTTTGCTATTTTGAAAGCCGAAAAGTTCCATATTGTGCCTTTAATATTTTGTGAAAAAACATATTTACTTTCCTGAAAAAGCAACTCTACTGTCACGTTTGATCAATTTAACGCATTCTTTCTTAATTGTGTATTTTTATATTAATGTATACATGCCTGAAGAGAACACATTTCTTTTCCATTAAGTTCTTCTTTAAAGATTCAAACCATCACAATGAGACTTTGAAATGCTTCACACCATGTGGGGAATTAATCCTCACACTGAATTACCTTTCATGCTCTGAAGGTCTCAAACATTCTGGCTATGGAACCATCTTTGCTGACAATTATTTTCATTTCTGTGAAGGAGTTTTCATTCGCATGTCTAGCCACATTTGGATGGAGAGAATTTCTGTCTTATCACCATAGGAACTTCAAAACTTAAAATTCTCAAATATTAAAATTAGTAAAGAACAATTGGAGTGCTTAACATTTCCATTATGTAAACACTGAATCTGGATTGACAGATGCTCCCAGTAACTTTTCATTTACAAACTATGTGTAAATTCACCTCAGAACACTACGGTTCTGAACTGAGGGCTGCAACCTAAAAAGTGATCACAGGTCCAATTCCTGACAGCAAGGGGGAAAAAAGCTAAATATAAGTAATAAAATGCAATTAAGCATATAATAAGGAAAGGGTGCGATAAGCAGGCAACATAAATAGACTTTTCAACTTTTAAGAGGGAGGAGAAAACTCTTTCCACATCTTTTATTGTTGACTTCAAAGGTTGTGCATCCAAACAAACCCTGCAGTATTTGGCGCAATTTCATTCAGCCAGTTAAATTAGGCAGATGCCAACATGGAAAGCTTGCATAATGTGTCCTAATGCTTAAACCATTAACAAAACCATGAAACAAGATAATAAATATGGTTTGTGATGACCACACAATTATTATTGGTAGCCAAAAGTATAAAACCATTCGAAATTCAAGAGACATCTTGAAACCTTGTCGAAAATGGTCAATTCTCATATTCAGCATATATGTTGAAAATGTTGCATACTGTTGTACCGATGCAGTTCATGGTAATATTAATACATTTCCCTTTTTGATTTTAAAGTTAGTTTACTGTGTTGGATAAGCTTGAGAATTCTTTACTCTTTCTTGTTTTTACTTTTTATCTCTTCTTCCAAATCTCTAGCTCATCTTCTGTTTGCGTGTATAGGCATGTCTCTGTGTCGGTTAGGTACATGCTGTTCTCTCTTTGAAGCAAAACAATGGGAGAGGATTTACATGGTTTCATCTTGCTATTAATTAGTGAGCTCATTTATTTTGGAGATGGGAGGAATAACAGGCCTTCCACTCCGGCCTAGATTTACTGCATTCGCTTTCTATGTGCCGTTTAGAAATCTGAATGAAATCCAAGTCCAGCTTTCGGTTTTCTGGGTCTGTTGTAACACAGAAGGAATTAAGGCAAAATGTGTGATCTGTTAGTTTTGGCAAAACCAGCTGTTCCTAAATCACAGAATGTGTCTATTTTTTCATTTAGCCCAGGTGTAAAAGTCCAGGATATGAAGATTCAACCCTACACATAAGGTTGGGCCAATATTAAATGCTGCGCTACATACAGTAACTCACAAGGTAGATAAATTACACGTCGAATACAAAATTAGGAAGTACTGTTCTCCTTGAAAAACCTCCATGAGAAGTGTCTCCAAATGAGTTAGGGGGAAGTTTGGGAAGAGTATGTTCATCTAATTCTGTCAATCGCTTACTGGTCATCCTGTCGTTGTTTATTTCACAATAATGACTTGCTGACTCTACATTATCCTTATCATTGCACAGCTACTCTGCAAATAAGTAAAAATGTGGACATTAATTGACTTGAGTTGAAATTATTTTATAATTTAACCTATATTTTGTATATTTGCTAGAACCAAAATAATCCATTACAAAGTGTGAACACTGCAGCAACATCAACATAATATTAATATTAAATATTTCCAAAGGAAACAGTAACTCAGAAGACACAAGATGGCACCAGTTGTGTTTGCGTTTGCGTTTTCTTTCAAGAGAGCATAATGTATATATTGCCATGGACACGGCGGATATTAGGAACAATTTGACTACTGAATGTCACAACTGACCAATCAGAAGTCAAGTATTACTTTATAAATGGCTGTTTCTTCTAGCAACATTTAAGACCTAGCTTGAGCTCAACAGAAATCCATTTAGGTTTGTTTGGTTTGACAACCAGTGTTGAGATGTGCAGGGTGGTGTCATCCGCAGATGGAGAGTTCGCAATGTTCTTTCTTCTAATTTACCAATGTTATCTCTCTGTTCCTTTCAAAAGATAACAATCCACATACTTAATAGCATCCTGCATCGCTCTCTGGGGCTTCTTGGATGTTATTTTCATGCACTTTTAGACATTACTTTTGTGATATTTATATTTCTGTTTTACCTGAAAATGTGAACATTCTGGAAAGAACACTGCTATGCAATAACATATGAAGTAAATTCCATATTCTTCCAGAAGAAGCAGATGCTCTTTTTGTGATGGTAAACAAAGAGAGAGGCTGTAACAAAAGCTGATTCAAACAGAAACGCAAAACAAACAAAAAAAGGCAGGAAAAGAGAAAGAGAGAGAGAGAGTCAGGGAGGAGGGCTGTTTTTGGATACATTTGTTTTATGTGTGGATGCGACACAGCATTGGAATGCATTGGACCAGAATACAGTTCTCCAGGGTTCGGCCGTAACACAGGAATGTTTCGGAGCATAGCTGCACTCATCCGTCAGCGCTGCAAGCCCACCCGCCTCCCCCCTCTACATTAGCTGCTACTTATTGCACTGGCATTAGCAGAGAACTGGAGAACACAGCTAATAAATTACTTTGCTTTCAATTATTTTCCCTCCCATATTTCAGCCCAAGGCATGTAAAGTAAACAGTGCGAGAACGAGAGGGGGAGAGAAAGAGGTTTTCTTAAATCGACCCCAGTAGCTGAGAGACTCAGTGCAGTTGAGCTTGTAAGAGTTTATATGGCGGTGCTGCATACTGTCACTTTTATGAGTGTCTGTAGTCCATGAATTCTGCTCTAATGTAAACCCATAAACTCCCAGCACTCACGGTGGAGAGAACAGAACTAAAAAAACAGAGTCGGTTCAGAAAATATGCGCTTATTGAGTTTCATAAAATTCGAAAACTTTTGTTTGTGCTTTTAAGTTTTACGTTTGAGGAGGAAAACAATGAAACATCAATTGAAACAGCAGACAAAGTGAACGTTCCGAGTGCACTTTTATATGCTCTGCTCCCTCTGATAGTTAATTGTGGATGAGAAAACGTAGGGAACGTAATCTGATCTCAGGTCAGGGCTTTTGGGCAGCAGCCTCCCGTTACAGTGGACGTTCCCACCGTAAAGCTGCTCGAACCTCTGCTCAACTGCACAATAATCATCCCTCAAATATTCACTAATCTTTCAGATTAACCACAAAGCAATTCTTCTCTCCTTCTTTTCCACATCCTTCTTTCTAGTCAGACCAGAAGGAATGCCTGAAAAGTCTTCTATAGCTTAATAAATTCACTCCTCACACATTTGGACATGAAACTCAAAACCCATAGAGCGGCCTTCGGGAAAGGATACCCTATGCGATTCAACAGCTCTATATCAGAGGGAAGAGAAAATAAAGAGTTCTGTGTGGAAGAATATCCATAACCAGTAAAAAAAAAAGCTCTTTAGTGATGATGAAAGCAGACAGACTGATGGTATTAGAAAAACGGAAAGAATATTTACATGTATAATCCAGTGGTATGTATACAGTGGCCCCATTTATTGTATACCACACACACACACACACACACACACAACACACACACACACACACACACACACACACACACACACACACACACACACACACACACACACACACACACACACACACACAACCACACCACACACACACACACACACACACACACACACACACACACACACACACGTTTCCAGAAAAAACAACCATTTTCTGAAGGATCTTGTGACAAATCACTACTGAAAAATCAGCTTTGCCATTACAGGATTAAATTAATTTTATTGTGAAGAAATTCTAAATTGTTAAAACAAAACCTATTTGGATACTTGTACTACATGAGATATGTACTATACAGTAGACAGTGCATATTCAACATTACTTGTAGAGCACTATACGCACTAATAAATATACAACAAAATGGTGAAATGAGACTTGCCAAACATGTTTTATGTGATGAGCTACACCTGGAGGTCACTCTGCATGGACACTCAATGGAAACTGACTTTACTAAAAATGACCCAAGCACAAGCTGATTAAAAGTAATTGCAAAAATTGCTCAGAAGAGAAAAGTTAGTTCTGAGAACACCTCGTGCATTATTTAGATTCAACTAGGTTTGACATTTTGTTATCTAATGCAATGACATACACGCATTAAGTTTGATTAAGTGTCCACACTTTTAGGGGCCACTATGCTACGCTGGTATTTTGGACATCACAGTACAGACTTTATTATTATCAGGTGGTGCTTTTGTAGAAATAGCTAGAACCTATGGTGTAATAAATTCAAATGAAGGATCACAGCTACCTCTGATGGTGCTTTACACATATTGTCAACAAGTTCTTCCACACCCCAATGCCTCTCTCTCTTTCATTTTATACACATTCCACTCCTGTGTCATTACTCTGTGTTTCTGAGTTTCAATTTAAATGCCACTTTCCTCAGATAACTGATACCGATCTCCTGCACATGGGACCTGTTTACACTGGCGCAGCTGATGGATCTTGTGCAGCCAATGCACCTGCACACACACACACACACACACACACACACACACACACACACACACACACACACACACACACACACACACACACACACACACACACACACACACACACACACACACACACACACACACACACACACACACACACACACACACACACACACACACACACACACACACACACACACACACACACCTCTGAAAGTACTCTCATGTACACCATTAAAGTTTTCATATTTTTTGTGTGTGTGTGTTTGTGTGCGCACGTGTGTGTGTGTGTGTGTGTGTGTGTGTGTGTGTGTGTGTGTGTGTGTGTGTGTGTGTGTGTGTGTGTGTGTGTGTGTGTGTGGTGTGTGTGTCGTTGCACTCCCTGACATCAATCTGGCTACTGGCTGAGTCTGTACAGATGGGACTGATTACTACACACACTCTCCACAGGTAGAACACACTCTACATCAAACACCAGCAGAACATACACGCATATATACATATGTACCGAGTGTGCTACATCACATGGAACGACATACATATTATATGCTCTTCATCAAACTTTAAAGCATGCCAGTACACTTGCACACATGCGCAGATATATTCATTGTGCTCTCCTTTAAAGAAGGAAAATGTGAGGTTTAGGAAGAGAATCAGCCAGGCTAGTCCTCCAGAAAATATTTATTTAAAATAATATTTACAATTTACAAATAGGTTATATATGTTTATATTAAAGCTAACAAGACATAACAACAACAACACTTTTACAGCATCTAATCATCTTGGTCAATGTTAATATACATACATTTTAATATTTTATGAATTAATATGAATTACTCATGAAGAATAGGATATTGCTAAACCTATAGATTAATGTGCTGTAAATATTGCTCATTGTTATTTAATGATATCTAATGCATTAACTAATTTGAATGAAATTAACAAAATTAACCTTTTTGTAAATGGCTAAAAACAACAACAACTATGCATAATATTGTAGTACCAGTAGCTTATCATTCAGTGTTTTACTGTTTTCTAATGCATAAGAAAACCATACCAAGCTCCCTGTTTCTCATCTGGTAACTGGATGCATAAGAGCATCCAAACAGCATGATTTACAAGCACTGTTACTGCCAGCAGTATAATCATTTATTATTCTCTGCATGCATGCCAAGACCCCCCCCCCCTCTCTCTCTCACACCACACACACACACACCACACACACACACACACACACACACACACACACACCACACACACGCACGCACGCACGCACGCACGCACGCCGCACGCACGCACAGCACGCACGCACGCACGACCAGACCTTTGACGATTAAAAAAGAGTGTTACACTTTTTTTGTGTGGTGGCTAGAAGTTAAAGATCTAACTAGCTAAAGGTTTAAACCCAGGACTATCATTACCTAACATCATTGGATCTATGAGCCAGACTTTCAAGCCATTTTTGGATTAATATAAATCAGTCATCAATAGACAGAGAATAAAATGAAGAGGATTATATCTCTAAATTATTGATGTACGAATGAAATACCACCCTCATAAATAATTATGATGATTAAATTAAATATGATTGAACTTTTTTTGTGGATGGTTTGTGCTGCAGTGATTTATGCCAGATTTGAATCCCAACTCTAAAAATCCAACCAACAAAAAGCTGGAGAACTTAAACCGTACTTAAACCCATATCCAAATATGCAAGTCAATTAGTTAGATAAGTATTAGGATTATAAATGGATTTTACCCAACAAGTCCAGAGAAGTAATAGAAATATATATTTCAAACTCTCACTCTGTCTCCACATCTTTTTTCAAAATATTATCCCTCTTGCTTGTCTTAATTATTACTTTAAACTGTCACGTTTAACAGAACTAAAGAAAACAGAGAGAACGAAGGACTGAAAAGGGAAATGGGAGAGTATGCCGTGAGAAATCAGCGCTCCTGTCATTTATTCAGAGAGAGATTGTTAGGGTTTGTCTTATTCTTTTCTAAGCGCCTATAAAAACATTGTTACACACCTAGTAGTTGCTGCTAAGGAAACATCAACTTAGTGAATCAGTATAAAACTTTAAGTAGAAAAATACCTTATTTAGAATAAATTACTTAACTGTTATCTTTCCAAACTAGCCATTGAGTACATGCATGTTTCTGTATTTTAGAACTACTTAGCTGTTTAAATAGCATAGAAGGCCCTTTAAGGACTCTGAGATATTTTCCTTAAGGTTTCTGATTTCCTGGTAAATTAAATCCTATTTGCTTTGAATCCCCTCACCAACATGCACATGTAGGTTTCTAATGAGGTCTCATGATATCTTGCAATTTCCCATTTCAGACACCCTCCAGAGAAGCATTTTTCGTCATTTCACAAGGGCCTCAGTACAACTGATGCAAACACCAATTTAATAAAACATAATTTAAAATGATGGATCTCAGGTTACTTTGAAACCCTGCCAATGTGACAAAGTAAAAGAGGAAGGAAAAGCGAAAACGAGAGAGAGAGAGATGTTTGTAATGTCTCAATAAAACGTATGTTCGGAGTTTAAAAGTCCCTTGTGCTTGTAGGTCATTTTGCTAAATAAAAGCAAAGAGGAAGAGAGAGTTTTCAATAGTACATAGGAGAATTCTCACATTTCGTGAGCTCACAGACATGCTACTCTGAGCAACGGAACTTTAACAAATCTGTGACAAAACTATTCAGTGAGTTTTAAACATGTATTTCACATGTCTGATAATCCCACCAGCCTACAACCCAACACCTGAAAGAACAAGTGAGGGGCCAGTCTTCAAACCAACCGAAATAAATGCATTTAGCACTTGCTCTCTAAAACCGTGTCCTAACCAGGACTGACATGATAAAAAGACAACTTAGCTATTTCTTTCTTTTGAACCTTTTGTTGATCGCTTTGTTCTATTTATGCAAAGTTGAACTGGGCTGCGTTTCCCGAAAGCATCGTTAGCCATCTACGGTCGCAAGTTCCCTCGTTTTCAGCATAGTTCAACGAGTCCGTGTTTCCTGAAACCATCTTTCCAATGAATATTCTCAATCCAAACTGCATCCCAAAGTTGTGTGTTTGGAACAACAGCTCTCGACCTGCGGTTAGAAGCACAGTTTCTTCTTTACAAGACATGTGGGCTTAATAAATTATTATCTTGAGCAAAATAAGCAAGCTGACATTCAGTACAATCTATATATGTAATTTTGAATATATACAAATGTCATTAACATCTTTTAGTTTGTCAAAAAATATAAAGAACCGTTTTTGAATAGTGCGCATGTGCGTACGTGCTTTGCGTAAGAATGAACCTATGATTGAATTTGGAAATAAAGCAAAGGAGAATTAGTCCTCAGATGCCATGTCCCTAATTTATAGCAAAACATCTAGAATTAATTTGATCTCAAACGTATTCATTAAAATAAGTTATTACTCCACCACCTGTGTCACATCATTACCAACGTGGTTGCAAGACATATTTGCGACAATACTGTTTCGGGAAACAGTCTAGTTAATTTTTCAATGATGCATCATACTACAGTAGTTAAGCAGCGAGTTGCGTCATTGTACGGGAAACACAACCCTGGGCAGCTCCAACCACAGTGAAATCTTAAAGGGTTAGTTCACCCCAAAATGAAGACTTTCGTTCATCTTCGAAACACAAATGAAGACATTTTAAATGAAATATGAGCAATCCACACAACTACCACTTTGTTGCTTCAAAAAGTTCACAAATAGATTGTAAAACTAATCCATATGAATTGAGCGGTTTAGTCAACATTTTCTAAAGAGATTTGATCGCTTTATATGATGAACATATTGAATTTAGGCTTTTATTCACATAGAAATATTGATCAGCGAACTTAAACAGAATTTCAACCTTGCTTGACGTGCGAGAACAAACCACATTGGTTCTTGCAGAAGCTTAAATGTGCTGCATAACATGAAAAATTAACTTCATTGGTTCTTGCAGAAGCTTAAACATGCTGCGTAACACGAGAATGAATCTTACTGGTTCTCGCACGTCAAGCAAACATGCTTGAGCTTCCGTTTACCATAACGGATCTGTGAGTTGATGAACGTTTATATGTGAATAAAAGCCTAAAATAAATCTGTTTATCATATAAAGTGATCGTGTCTCTTCACGGTGGACTATATCACTCAATTCATATAGATTCATTTTACGATCCCTTTATGAAATTTTTAAAGTGTCAAAGTGGTAGTTGTGTGGACTGTCAATGGAGGGACAGAAATGTGTAATATTTTAATTTGTGTTTAGAAGATAAATGAAAGTCTTACGAGTTTGGAACTACACGAGGGTTATTAATTGATGACAGAATTTTAATTTTTTGGGTGAACTAACCCTTTAATGTTTTTGATCGGACAGGAAGTTGTAATATTGCATCTTAGCCCAGATGTTCTTACTATTACCTGTGGATCACGGGGCAAAGTAACATTAACCAACCTGTTAACGGTTTTCTGTGTGCCATAGAGATGTTGAAACCATTCAGGTTAATTATAAAAAGACATTGGACTGCTATCCCTGGTCTCACCCACAGCAGAGATTTTTAGAGGCAATTACACTGTCATAATATCAGAACAAAAATAATATTAAGTGTAGAAACAAATCTGCTGAAATGTAGCAGCCAAACCTCATAGCTAAATCAAACGTGCTGAGAGAGTCCTGGGTCTCATCAGATCTCGCTCAGTGTTTACAGTGCTACAAGGCACCAAATGCTCAGTACTGTTACCAAAATGACCCTGACAGCTTTAAACTGGACCTCACATCTTTAAAAGGTCACAGGCCAAATACTGTAAAATAATTTTTTACACAGCTCAAAACATGTCTCTGTCAACCAGGTCAAGTTTAAAGAGTTTCGCTCCTGGCTAAAGATGCAAATACTAGCGTTTTGAAGTTGTGACATCTGGAAAACATCAAGTCCTCAAGCTGTTCCTAAAAGGTAGGACTAATTTTAATTATACAAATTTTTAAACCATTGCTCTGATGTTCGTGTTACTGTTGCCCGCTTTGTTTAACTTTCGCCACCGCTTATATCGCCATGCCATGAATGCAGTGAACCCACAGGGTGGCGGAGCGTCCGTCGGCAGATCTTAAATCATCGGCAGATTAAAGACCGAGCCGATCGGTACCTATAAACTCTGACTCTGGCAAAACACACTGGATTGTGGGACTCTGGGGTGAGAGCAGTGGATTTGCTATGTTTTCCCAAGCACAGCTGAAAGGCTCATCAACAGCTCCCTGATGGTCTAAAGTAAAGTGTATACACACACATACACTCACTCCTGGCATTTGGAAGGTCCCACCAGGTCTTACCAACCCATTCCCAGATTCAGGCATACTCAATATAGAGACTCGGTTTCAAAATAGGCCAATCAGAAACCAAAATTCTCTTGAGGCTCTGTGGGTGGGCAGAAAATAAGTTGTAAAATGTTTCTGACCTTTAAACACGGGCATATGCAGAAACATGTTTATTTTTTTCTGTATTTCTGAGTGTTTGAAAGAAGAATTAACAGTATTCATAATCTTAACTCTGCCCTCTGACAGCTATTCACCCTGGATTCGAAATTGTACAGACGACAATATGAATGGAGAGACCCCTTTGGAGTGTGGGTCACAGTTATAACCTCTAAAGTCAATCACAAACTTCATACGCTTTTGTTTTGGGCATAATTATATGACATTTCAGTTGAAAAAAAAGCTTTCTGACCCAAATCTATGATGTAAATTTTGACTGTTATTTAATATCAGAAGCTGTGATAGACCAGGGGTGTCAACTCCTGCTCCTGGAGGGCCAGCTTGCTTCAACACACCTCTCTGGAAGTTTCTAGTATGCCTACACTGTAAAAAAAGTTAACTCATATTTTGAGTTATCTTTTTGCATGGGTTTTTTTAGTTTAACTAACTATTTCGATAAGTTGAGACAAGAAACTTAAAATTTCTTGTTGTCTGGACAATCTAGTTAAAAAAATAAGTTGAAATAACTAAATGCTAAAATATTTTTACAGTGTAGAAAGATTAGTTGATTTAGGTGTTTAATTGGGGTTGGAGGCTTGGAGCTAAACTCTGCAGGACAGTGGCCCTCCAGGAGCAGGACATCCCTATGATAGACTTTTCTCCGAGTGAAACGGCTTCTCAAACAAAAAAAAAAATAGGGCGGGGAGAAGAGAAGAGAAGAGAAGAGAAGAGAAGAGAAAGAAAGAGAAGAGAAGAGAAGAGAAGAGAAAGAAGAGAAGAGAAGAAAGGAGAAGTATTTGATTTCATGGTGACTTTAAACATGATTTGTGTGGCTGCATGTAGGCCAAAAGTATTTGCTCTTGAAATGTGTTTTATGAAACTTTTACGAACATCATTTGCATAAATCGGAGACTGGGAGGGTTTAGTTGAAAGCATCAGCTGTTTAATTTATCAAAACGCAGCTTCGTTCCTTCCCTCCGGTTTGCCTAAGATCTGATAACACTGTTATTTTACGACTTTATTGAAATGTTTTGCATTCAGCCATACTCGTTCTCTGGCACAGAACATTCCCTCAGCTCACACAGAGCTTGACCCGTACTGACACTTCTGCTCAGCCATGGTAAAAACATTTATCACTGGCCATACAGGGGTCAGAAGAGCGACTGACGGGTGTTACACATCTATCCTTCGAGCTCCCTCTCTCACTTGCTCTAGTTATCCCTCCCTCTCTCGCACTCTTTCAGGCTGGACATGAGGGAAGGAGACCTCAGCTGAAGAGAATTTGTTTTCATGAAGTCCTGCGGATATTTTTTTAAAAGGTCAAATGCTCCATCTGATGTTTTTTTCTGTTCTTTACATGGTCAGCAGAGATAGAGGATGAAACATAGAGCAAGAAAGTGAGAAAGGGATGCTGACATAGTGCAGCAAAAATGAAGAACAGACTTGTCGAATAGGAAAACCATTCAGACATGCACTTTGGTCATCATGACAAAAAACGCACTACATTTATTTAAAACATGTTTGTCTAATATATGAAAAAATAAGAGGATAACACTCTAAATCGCCTTCACTTGTTTTTAATTCCTTGCATGAATCTTGACTCATTCAATAATGTCAACTGATTTTATAGTTGTAAGTTTTTCAGTTATAGAAACAAAAATACACATTCAAAAAATTGCTTACTAGTCATAAATGAGCATCAGCAGCTCTTGAAAAGTGAAATTTTGGCCAGAGTGACTTAGATTAATTGGTGGTTAAAATTGTCGTCAAAAACAGAATGAGGCTTAACATTCATTAGTATTTTTCTATGTATTAAGTGCAACTTGAAAGGCATTATTATAAAAGAATGGTGTGTTTCGTAAAAGTTGGCACACAGAAACATACAGATTCCATAAAATGAGGTTGGAGGACAAAAATAACTAAATTTTCCTCAGGAATTTATGTCTGCTCGAACAAGTCCTTCTGTGGAAAGGAGGCTAAAGATATTATGTAACATAATCGAATTAAAACACTCCATGACTTTGTTCATGCTTAATCGATGTTCTAATGTTGGCTTTATCTCAGAGGTATGAAACTCAATAGGACGGGCTTAGGATAAGAGCACAGGGCTCATAAATTCGACCACAGGGTGTATGTTTGTAATTATTTAGCCAAGTCTTAGTAAATTCAGATACTGTTGAAACGGGTCAAACCAAGTGCCTTCGGTTCACACCCTCTTTGGGAAAGTGGCCAACATGTGCTTAAAGAGAGTGTGGACTTTACACAGCATACATGAATTAACAAACATCTGACCCGTATTCATCAAGGATTTGAACACTAAACCTGTGCATATTCATTGCGAGCATCATCATCAGCAGCAGCTGTAACACTTCCTAAACGCATAATCATTTCCTTCATAAATACCATCCGGCGTGTGTCACCATTGAGAGGTCTGTCAAAAGATGATCCTTCCTAAGTCTAAACACGGCCTTTTACCCGTAAAGTATTAGAAGCGCCTCTGAGCGCTTTCAATTATCTCAATCACCTCCAAAGCCATCTGAGCTAAAAACACAGCAGTTTCACGTAACCACGAGAGGTTCAGAGAAGCTACACCTCTGTTCTTCATTAGCCATTAAAAGCCTGTTGTTTTTGTAGAGGGAATAAGTGACCTAAAGGGGCATCGTTATGGCTTTGCGGTTTCAGTTTGAACGTAAAGCCGTGCTGGATTACCTCCCTGAGAAGCACCAAGCCCCATTCCATCCAGCTGACTCACAACCCAGCCCTATACATCTCTCCAGCTCTCTTTCTCTAATATATGAACAGCTGTGATTGCTTTTATTATAAGCTAATGCATAAGTTTCTTCCTGATTTTTGCATGCTAGTGAGACTGGTAAAATCATTACTGAAAAAAGAAAGGAAAAAATAATCTGATCACAATTGAATAAAACATTTACTAAAATATTTTTTTTTCAAAACTACGAAAGTTTTGCCTAAAAATACTGAAATGTTGTTATTGAGCTGTTTAATAACTTATGTTAAACAATATTAAATGGATGAAGCCTACTACTGTAATTATGATCATTATATATATTTCACAGAGAAATATGATATGAATATGACGTCAGAACCTGGAAGTCTAATTTGCAGTTGGTTCCTTCATGATTTTCCTATAGGGGGTTTTATAATGAGAGGTTTTCAATCTATGAGTAAAATAAAGCCTGTTGTAAACATACTTTGATGTTTTGTTCTACAATGTACAGTGCACAGCACACACTCACACCCCAAGCTGTCTTATCTATAACTTATTAAAAACATACACTGTCAAAAAAGTTGCTGCCTGAAATTAAGTGCTATACATTTTTCATTTAAAACTTAAATTACATTAAACTGACTTAAAATATGAGTTGAATCTTGTATAACTGCTAAACAGTTGAAAATTGCTTAACTTATTTTGATGAGATAAAGCAATGTAACATGTTACACATGTTGTCATACCTTATTGATCATATAATTTTTTACATTGTACAATTTTAAAAATGAACATAACAGCTTTAAAATTCGCGTTTTCGGTATGAGTGTGAGTAATTTACATTGTACAAAACTTCGAAGTATTCAAGTTATGTCTACCACAGGCTTTATTTTACACATAAACCGAAAAGCCCCATTATGCACTGTGACAAATTATTGTTGGTTTAACTTAAAAAAAAGTAAGTTACCTGGTTGCCTTGAAATATTGAGTTCATTGAAATAAAAAAATATGAGTTAATACAATGAAGGAGATTACTACAGTTTTTGGTTTTTAGAATTTAACATTGACAGTTGTAAAATGTAACCTTGAACACTGAACAGTGGAGAGTGAAAAGGGGAATGTGACCAAGCCAAAAAACAAAATACGAACCACAGAGGCAGATGATAGGTTACTTACTTGGTCAGGTGACATTTTTCTGAAATTCGTTTTTTTGGGAAATTTGTTTGACTATGAGTAGTTTGATGTAGCAATCTTATTTTTGGATCATCAGTCATAAAGCTCTGTAAACATTGGTTACAAACATAAAGATGTACCTTTAATTTCACCAAGCGTATTGATTGCTCACTATCCACCATCACCACTCTCCAGAGAAACCCAAAGGCGGAATTTATCACACAAACCAATCATATCCAATCATAATCGATCATATTCAATCATCCAAACATATAACGCGATGGAGGCATGATCCTCATTCTCACGTGACTTTCCCCCATTCATCCTCTATTACCCCCCCCCCCCCCCCCCCCACCAATCCCACCCCATTTTAGGCTGTTAAAACTCAATGGGCTCAGGGGAGGCAAGAGAGAACTGCATTTTTGCACCCTTGAAGGGGACTTCGGGAAGGGGACGCAATTTGTAGGAGCTTTCCAAACGAAAGTGATCAACCTTCCACAGGTCCGTTAGTGAAGGGAACATGCAATGGTCACTTCAAGGAAATAAATTAATAATTTATCGTGTATCATGTTCTGCCATTGAGTGAAGGGGCATCGAGATGCTCACTTCCAATTGGAATCTGAATTGAAATCCGTGACGGATTTCTTGCGATTGGCGGGAAAATCAGTAAAGCATTAAGTAAAATTGAAATGGAACTGGCGATACCCAGTGTGTTTTGCCTTTAGCTTACAACTCAGGTTTGCTTTGAAAAAATATGTTAACGTGTAGCCTATCTATCAGGACTTTAAAGAGCGTGATAGACGCAGGCAGGGGGCCTGTATTTAGACAGCCGTCAGTAGTTCCGAATTTGAGAGCAGCTCTCTGACTTCACAGACTTTGAAATGTTAAACTTTCAGTGGCTGAAGTGTTTAGATTAGCGAAAGTGATGTAAATAGACGTGATGAAATATGTAAGTGAGCTGTAAACAGTTCTTTTTATCTTCAGGCAGCCGTGTGTGCGTTCATGTGCATGTGCAGAGCGTATTGTGTGTGAGCCGCGCTTTAAACATGCGCAGCTCGCGCTCGCACCAAATCTATTCTTTACAGTTTGTTTTCTTTTTCCCTCCAAAAATGTAAATGATGTCTAGCTGCTGTTTTTTATTATATGCAGCCGAAGAGTGGGCGCACGGCTTCCGTGGCAGGTTTTGCTGATTAATTTCCTGAGGTCAGGGCTATTGGGCTGTGCTCAGTGATGCAACATGGACTCACAGACAGCCAGAATATTCTGATAAAACCAACAGAGCAAATCGGCTGGAATAAACTACATGGGCCTTTGCACTCAGCATTTTACGTATCTCTGTGTAGATGATCAGTAAAATGGGCCTAAGGATTTGATAGGTTATGCATTTGAAATCAGATAAAAGTAGCCTACACTAAAACGATTTCTTATGACAACTTTTTATCTTTTGTCAAATCAACTTAAATAATAAATGTAGTTCAGATAACATCATATTTTGAGTTTCTATTTATCCTTCTCCTTATACAATCTCCTTTGTTGTATTAACTGAATTTTTTATTTCAATGAACTCAAAATGTTAAGGCAACCAGATAACTTAATTTTTAAAGTTAAACAAACAATATTTTTTTTAAATAACAAACACCTCACACATGAATACACACTCCCATTAAATCAATTGATTGTTTACTCTTTAGCCTAGGCTACTCATGACAGTTTTTTTGCACCAGGGTTTTCAAACAAGTTTAAAACAATGACTTAGAATATAAAGGGTGCCAAATTTACTTACAGCTCTCAGCAAACACAACTGAACCCGCTAAACTAAGTCTATGGATCACTTGAAAATTACAGGTAGAACATGATAGGAACTAAATTCTGCACGAAGGTAGATCTCCAGGAGTAGGGCTGGCTGAGCGCCTCTGCAGTAGCTGGATTGCACTTTTACGCGCTCTCGCCACCAGGTGGCGCGCAACAGATGCGCACCAGCGTCCTTGTCCAGCTCTCACTGAGTGTTTCTGTGCGTCTCCACTCGAAAGAACCTGCAACCTGCATCTCATCTTATCTTTATGTGACGTCACAACAGAGTTCCCGAGGCAACAAATCAGAGTTAGTGAAAATGTACTGTTTATTTCCATAAAAATAAAAAACAGAGGAAAAATTTGATTTTGATGTATTTTCACATAGCCTAAATCTTAAAAATAACTCTTGAAATCGAAGTAGGCTACACATGTCATTTAAACCATTTTGTGTATTTTCCTTTTAAACTAAATTATTTTTTCTATCTCTCTTATATTGGCTACACAACTGTGAGATTTACGTGATTTTTTTCTCATTCGCAGTTTACGCTAACCAAGGTGTGTTTGACCCCAAGAGGAAAATACCAAGAATTTCCAGCGCCCTTCAGTTTGTATCAAAGAGAAGTGCTCGAACTTCTTGAATTCACCATTACCGTGTTACTGAAATGTAACTCGTGCTCTTAATCTGTCTTCACTGGGGTCGGGGGTGACAAATTGACTAATGGTTTTGGGACGTTTAAAACTGGTCTCTCATTTCTGTCTCGCAGAGAGCACAAGTTAAAGGTGACAGTTGTATATTTACCTTAATTAATACAAAGTGAAGCTTGATTTGTTGCCGCCCCCACCTCGCACAGAAGCTCACTTTAAACAAGAATGCTTCGACTTTATGCTTTATTGATGAGAGCGTTTATTTAATTATAGACTTTTCTAAGCTCAATATATGTTAACAATTCTTTATAGTAATTATAAAAATAATAATAATGTGGAAAAAGTAGGCTGTTTGTCATTGTAGCATATTTAATGCGAAGTGTTCCCATTTTAATTATTTATATTTTTATCTTTCCTTCTGCTGATACCGTCCTTATCAGCGCGCAAGTGGTGGAAGAACAGTAGGCTATTGCCAATGTAAAAGTTTCAAAAGTTGCAGTGGAGTTCAGTTCAGTCCTCTAGCATGTATGCCTGGGATAAAAGTCTGCATGTGTTTGGTCCTTCAGCGTTGAGGGCTGCTGTACCAGTGGAGGAAACTTCACTTCAGTATTTTGGGGGGTTTGGCTGTGTGACGTCGCGGGTTGGGTTACAATAAAGAGGCGGTTTGACTTTGGGACCACAAGACAGAGCTAGAGTAAGACAGAGAGAGAGAGAGAGTTTCTACCCCGAGTAACCAAATACTCACAGCGCACAACCGCTGGACCACAGCTGTGCGAACTTCAGGGTTTCCCCGTGTCTCTGCTGCGAGAACATGCTGAGGAAGACGAACATTTCTCCGATGCGCCTGAAAGTTTTGCACTGAATTCAAAAACGCTGTGGGAAAACTAAGTGACTCTAAAACTTATTTTGGATCGCCCTGCTTCACCAAGACCTGGTAAATATTTTCTGGCTTTTTGGAATATTTTTGACAAGCTTTTACTATTGCGCTGTCAATGATTTCCTGCACAAGACGTAAACTTTAAATGTGTAATTCTCAAGTGCATTTAAGAATGAATTAGTAGCCTACAGCGAGAAATTGCTTGTAAAGCATGACGGGTACAACTTGTAACACTTCAGCTGTTTAAAGAAAATTCTTGGAACAGTTGTTGAATTAACTTTATTGCAATGTTTAAGTAAATTGTTGCTTATAATGCAGATAAAAGTCACAGCAAAGTAAATGTGTAAATGATGGTCTGGCGATCGGGTCATTGATCAACAGGTGGGATGCGCATTGCAAATTCTTATTGATTATAAATGGTGTCAATACGTTTCAAATATTGTTGTGGGAATAAAATATTTTTTTTTTACACTACATAGCCTACATGTTACTCAAACAAAACTAAGATTCACAAATGTCGTCTGTGGAAAGCCTTGAAACTGCTCTCATGTCAGTTTCATGTTTTTCGTTCAAAAACTAATAAATTCGTTCAAGTAAATTGTAAATTTTAGATTGTATTATGCATATGTAAAAACTTTCTTTTTTCGAAGCCATGCGAGGCCTTGTGGTCGGTGATCTCGAGTCGTGGTTCGCGTGTGGTTTGAATGGTTTTACAGTGATGCTCGGTGTTGAGGAAATTAGCAGTTATTCGTTTGTTTCGGTTTATTTTAAGCGCTATTCGTTCACCTCACGTCTTGCGGAAGCATCAAAATGGTCAAAAATAAAACGAAATATATTTTGTCTCCCAGAAAAATCCAGTAGGTAGCCTACAATTAATCATAAACGGTTGCGACCTTTTTAATATTTAAAAAAAAAACCCAAACGTCATTCCTTTTGAAATAAGATGGACTATATCCTATATATATATATATTTTAAATAGGCTAATACATGCATATTTTAAAACATGCCAATGTATAAATGAATGTTTTTCTTGTCACAGAATGATTTTATTTTGCATTTAAAGTGTTCTACAAGACATGTAAACATAATCTAAATCTACCCAACAATTGAAACATTTTAGATATTAATAACGATTAGCATTTTAGCCTAAAATATTAATCTTAAAATGGTTTTTTTCATAAATTAATGACCACATCTGTTGGATGCCCCTCTGTCAGAAATGACTCCTATAAAAACATTTAAGGTATAGGCTACACAATTTGTTTATTTTTAGAGAGAAAATGCAACGAATTTCGATATTGCATCAGTTCAAAGATTAGCTATTTAAAATTAATAAGTAGGCTATTTTAGTATTTGTACTGTGACCTTTTCAGTTTTAACCGTTATATATTTTGATCTGATTACACAAAGTGCATCAGTATGAACCTGACAATATGCTTTAGCCATTATTCAGTACTTTAAAATATTACACTGTCAATTATTTTTATTATAGTAGCCTATAGGCTACAGGCACATTTGTTTTACGTCAAACTGAAAACACAATAAAGCGCTAGGCCTTCTCCACAATACTTACATATATTTGTATATTTAGTCAACTGTTTTGGCGGTGCTTAATGAATGGTGTGTTTCCCTCTCTCCAGGGTTAAGTGATCACATCCTCTCGGGGGGCTGCGCGGAAAAAGGAAAACATACACTTACTTGATAATCGTTGGACAATTGACCAAAGACTCCCCTTTAACGCATGAACCTCGAGACCGTGATTAAATCCTAATACACGTCGATATTTCTCTGTGATCTCCATACTCGCGACAGGCGCACATTCACACCTACCGAGAGATAAAACACTTATGACCTCCGCGCGCTCAACGCGCAACTGATGAAAGCTGAGCAATCACAGTTATTGATAAGGAGGGTTACTGATAGACAGAGGCACTTGCCATGCGTCTGACAATATTCGTGCAGTATTTACACACTGATGGGTGTTTCAAATGTATGGATGTTTCAAATTAGGCATACAAATCAGATTTTACTTTAGGCCTACAATATGTTTTAGGCCTACAATATACAATATATATATATATATATATTAATAAGTATTATATAATATATTATATAATATATTAAATATATATAATATATTCATTGTATATATATAAAGTTTCACCACATTTTGGGGGGTACGTGTCACATTTGAGATCTGTATCCCAGGGTGGATGGGGGTAGCCGACCACGAGCTCAGCAAATTGCGGTGTGATTTTTTAGACTCTTTCACCACCTTGTCTGGGATAGACGTCTTTAGCCCCACAACACTGATTCTGCCTGGCGTGGGGGACAAGATCTGGGAGATTTATCCAGACATAGCGCGTAAATCCGACTAATTAGCCAACAATGTACCGGAAAAAAATGTCCAAGCACTTGTTAAATCCCACAATTCAGAAATGTCTAGTTCCCCCCCCCCAAACTTTCAACTGGCGTTAGATTTAGCGGTTAAGCAGATAGTTCCCTAACACATTCCCCTCCGTCACTCGTTTTAAAGGTATGTAGACTTCAAAGGGTTAAGGGTACGAGCCTGTTCTCGGGAGCGAGTCCTGATCTCCTCTAATGACCCCCGTAAGTAAAAGTCAATTACTTCTGCGCCATGATCAGAGCGTCCAAATCCCCGGGGGAGCTTTGAGCTTCAGAAAGACTAATTAGGGCTATTTCACTTTTTATTTACCGCAGATCAGACCCTCTCCACTTCATGATGAGTATTCAAGACAGAAATACACACAAGATAAGCGTCGTCATTTACATTTTAGACTAGCTGAAAAATGTCTAGAGATGTGACTACCTTTTTTTTTTTACTTTCTTGAACTTTAGAAACAGCTATGACTAAAATTTGTACAACATTGCAGCACTTTGACCTCATCCATCATAACTAGAACCATATCTGGCATATTCTCGTTTTGTATTCACAGTAATATAACACACAACACACTGTTTAGTTTCACGTGGTACTTGTGTGAAAAAAAAATTCTCCAGACGATATGAGTAACACTGTATACACACCAAGCCTGTTTGTTTGAGTGTGTGTGTGCTTGTAATTCCTGATGAGACAAAGAGGAGTTATTGTGCTTTGTGTCTGTTCTCATCCAACCTGATTAAACAGTTGAGGCAGGTATGTCACCTACTGTCTTTCGTCTTCATATGCCATAGGCATATTTTCGGCATTCAGAAGACGCCCACACCAAAATGTGCATGCACACACACTCATCTGGCAGGCTTGAGCATTGCTTTGTGCTCATGTTGGAGTGTTCTCTTTCAATATGTCAGACAAGGTGTCTCACTTGACATGTGCAGTTTAGGTCTTGACGTGAGTGTGTGCGCATGTTTTTCTTTTTCTTTTTAGGGAAGTCCCTTCAGCCTGTAAGGACATAAAACAAACTGTTTCCAAGTAACACATAATACAGGCCTATACTATAACAGAAAATGTAAACATAGTGAGCATATTCTCAATGGATGTCTGCAGGTGTATTATTTTTGACACACTGTGTTATTTGCTCTTACTTTACTCATTTCTCCTTCTGTCTTTGTCTCCAACAGAAACTTTCTGGAATCAGACATGGGCAGTAAGACGCTCCCAGCACCTGTGCCTCTTCATCCCTCTCTACAGCTGGCAACAAACTATTCCTTCCTTCAGGCCTCCAACGGGTTGCATTTGCCCACCGACCACATGCCTAGCATATATAGTTTCAGTGCCCTGCATGCCGTCCACCTGCACCAGTGGACTCTGGGCTACCCACCGTTCACTTTGCCACGCTGTACCTTCTCCAAATGCCTGGCTTGGTGGACGCCCGCTTCCCTCTACCCTCAATCCCTCTGTTCCCCCATCTCGTCCAGCCCGCCAAGCAGGAATCCCCCGGGCCTGGTTCTGGAGCATCCAGCAAAAGCAAACCTCGTTTTGACTTTGCCAACCTGGCAGCGGCCGCCACGCAAGACGACGCCCTGAAGGCGGAAGATCTGAGCATTAACAACGGGCACGTTCGCTCGCCCTCGTTGGGCTGCCTGCTGGATGTGGCCAAGCTCTCCTCGCCGGAAAGAAAACCCAGCCGGGGACGACTTCCGTCCAAGACGAAAAAGGAGTTTGTGTGCAAGTTCTGTGGCCGCCACTTCACTAAGTCCTACAACCTGTTGATCCACGAGCGCACGCACACAGACGAACGGCCGTACACTTGTGACATCTGTCACAAGGCCTTCAGGAGGCAGGACCACCTGAGAGACCACAGGTAAGGATTTACAGCTGATGTAGAAACACATTCCTGCTTATACCTGCCCATTCATACATAAAGCATACAGTAAGTAAACTCCTGCCCACCCACAAACTCCCAACAGATTCTGTTCCAATCATGACCTCATCATTCATTACCGCACCTTGTAATACTCTCCCATCATTCCAGTTAGAAAATAACACAGGGTTATATATGTTAAAAATACTTGTTGATTAAAAAAAAATAGTTTATATGTTACAACAAATAAAATGGCATGTATTAAATGTTAGCTAGCATGTATTTATTTATATATAATTATAATATATATATATATATATATATATATATATATATATTATATATATATATATATATTTGAGTTTAGAGTTCATGTGATTAAATTTAAGCCTCAAGCACAACAGATGCAGAAAAATCAGTTTTGTTTTAAACCACACCTGTTCTGGTGATTTATGATATTTGATATTCTAGTACTATAAGAACGATTTTAATTAGTTGAGACATGCTGAACAATCTCCTTCAATTCTTCAGTAATGATCTTGGCTCTTTTCTTCACTGACAATTATCGCTAGATATGCATCATGTATGAGATTTAATTACCATTTCCAGACCCAAAGATTTGTCATGACAAGGCAGATATAACGACTGCACTAGCTTCAATTTAAAATCGCCATCATTTCAATAGTTCACATTTTTGGCAGAATACTGAAACGCAGGATAATCCTAGAAAAATGCTCAGACCACTTTAAAATCGGTGTTGTTTAAGTTGTAAACATGCTTACATCCATTAACAAACTGCAACTATTTCTCTCTCTCTCTCTCTCTTTTTTCTAAAGGTACATCCATTCCAAAGAGAAGCCATTTAAATGCCAGGAGTGTGGAAAGGGTTTCTGTCAGTCCAGAACTCTGCTGTCCACAAAACATTACACATGCAGGTCAAGGAGCTCAAACCAGCCAAGATAAAGTGAAGGCATCTGCTTCAATCAACGGGGACACTATAAAACCAAACCTAGTGACTCCAGCCAAAAACATTGTCATTCCAAGGCCACGAAGACTCCATCTGAGGGCCGTGGACCTCTGCGCACGGCTTCACGCACCAAAGATGGATTAGGCTTGACCAAAGAGCTTCCTGAAAAGGCATCCTTCCATAACCTACAGCCATGATGCCTTAAAGTTTGACTGAAACAAAGGAATGGAGAACCCGGATGAGAAATCACGGGACTGAGCAGAAGCTTTAACATGGATTTAAGACAATCAAACTGATTGATTTGTTAAAGAAAGAACAAATAAGCAAGAAGAGCGCCGACACCAAAGAGAACAGCTATAGTGAGATCTGTGATTTTAATCTGCACTGCTCCATTCCAAATGATCTGTTTTTTTATTTTTGTACACAGTGATTTTTCTAGATATTGTTGACATTGTCGTTGATGAAGGCAGACTCTTCGGACCTATGCAGTTACTGAGAGCCCACCAAAGCTCTCGCATTTACAAACCCAAAGTCAGTCGAGCAGTCATTCCTTCTCACCAAAGACCTTCAATCATGTAATTCCTCCTTTTGTACAGATTCCTTTTTGTATAACTGATATTTGGCACTTTAATCTGATTATTGTTTATTTACATGTATCACTGGATTCCTTAAACTTATTTTTTGAAAATAAATAGTCATTTCTGTATCAAATGCATGTTTGTCGTAATGCAAATCCTAACCCTATATAAAATCCTTCTCAGCACAAATGTTAAATCTGGTGATACATGGGTACAACTGGCACAAATAAAGGGGATTTGTCTTCAAAGACTAATTCAACATTAAACAAAAAGCAGGGATAAACAATGTGCTCTACACTCGACTGAATAAATCAATAAATAATGATCTACGATGTGTAGACATGGATTGACTTCGCAATGGCCTGGGGGACGACATCTGCTGCTTTCCTCATGAGCATCCCTATTCTTTCTCTGAGCTTTAGATCAGAGGGCATGAAAGTTCATGTTTCATAGAGAAATCAGTGTAAACAGACACACCTGCAAACACAATTCAGAGGTTAAATGGGGAGTTTAGAGAGACAAAAAAAGACTTGTTCTAGAATTATCAGGAGTGTTAGATCCTATACTCGGCACAAACTCTAACTAAACAAGGTGAACTTGGGCGGTTCTATTTTTAAACTCCAGAATTAGCAGCAGAAAGCTTCAAAGAACAAGGATCATCAGAGCCAGTCATTCTTACAGGCCCAGATGAATTGGCTCATTACGGAAACAGCGTTTCTCAAGTGGCGCTCGGACCCACGCACAATTTAAGAACACAAATGGGGAAGAATCTTTAAAAACTCACCATTCCAAATTCAGACCGCAACATCAGATTTATTGCCTCTGCTATGGTGAGCAAAGTGCCAAACACTTTCACAACATCTGTGATACAGTTCTTGCTCTACACCCAGAGCTGGTCTCTTGGGTTTGTTCACAGGAATGGAAGTATGTGTTTGTGAGTGTGTAGCATATGTGTGGGTTTGTGTATGATGTGAGTTTCCGTGCACAGTCATGATTACTTTCGCCCTGACATCATCGCCCTTGGCTTGCAAGTAGCGGTCAATGGGCAGAGGAATCACAATTCTTCTCAGAATCATCTTACATGAGATCTGAAATGCTGTTATGAAGTAATCCTCAAACAAACAAAAAAATATTATTATTATTAATATATATATTCATAATAATAGCATAAAAGAATGATATCAAAATAATATTAATAATAGTAGTATGTTTGTTGTTTTAGGGTACGTTTACATGAGAACTATGTTTTACAAACGGAAACGTTTTTCTCTGCATTTTTTTGCCCATAGACAGCAACGTTGTAAAAAATTCTAAACTAAAATCCACGCAAAATAGAGACTGAAACTGAAGAGCTAAGCCTGAGGAAAAAAAGATTCCACCAAAGGAAATGTCAATATGTTTTTCTTTATAATTATATACTTCCCAAGTTGACTGCAATCTTAAAACCGCTGTAACAGTAAACGTTCACCTAAAAAAACCCTTTCCCAAAAAATTCTAAGGACGAGCACTATTTAAATATGAGCTGGTTTACCCCCAAAAAACATTTCATGACCTATCAGGACTAATTCTCAGGTACTTTTAGATTCATAAGCTTTGGAAACTCAAGAAATATCCATAAAAACTCATTAAAGTTTAAAGGAAGATCAGTCTGGAGTATTTATCACATTTTTTTAAACAAACACTCTTTATCCTGCTTCAGATATCTATTAAAGCAGCATTAGTTTGTTAGATTGTTGCAATCACTTTTTAGAGCAAGTCAACAAAGGGTTAGAAAGAAGGACAGAAGGAGGAGGAGGAGGAGAGAGAGGGAGGTTACAGGATGGAGGTGTGCCCCGTCCTTCATTCTTCTGCCTGCCCGGAACACATCAGTCCATCAGCATCTCTAACTGACCCTCTGCCGAAAGAGAGCCAGGAACAAACACACATTCAGACTTTCCCCATTGCTTCGACTTCAAAACTTTTTACACCCCATGAGCGAGCGCTGATGCAATTGAATCAAATAATAACACCACCACCATATTCCTGTAAATCTAAACATTGCTCACGCAGTGTTGCAACACCGAATACATCAGCTGGACAAGCAGTGAGAACATTCTCGGCATATGTTGTTGGTCGATGTATGATTTAGTAAGATGTTCAATGAGGTCAACTGCTGTGACAGACAGTGGCTCTACGATGACACATTTAACACTCAGGAGCAGGTGACACACACACATACGAGTGGGCCACAGTGCACATGCACAGGATGGGGTGAAGCGCAGGCCAACAGGATGGAGAGAGGACACACTGACAGACAGACGGACACACACAGGCCTCCTGAGTCCATGGCTTCCTCAGACTGGAGGAAGAGGAAGTGAAGCCTGCAAGATGTGGCCATTAAAAAACACACACAAATGCAAAAACACACATTTACAAAGTTTTTACCAATAAATATGACTCATTATTCTGAAAATATTGTTAAACTTTGACCTCAAACATCTTTGACATATCAGTCATACTTTCAATTGAGTCAGTTTAAATTGAGCTTGAAGTACAGAAAACATTCTCAAAACACTGGACAAATCTTAAAGGTGCTCTAAGCGATGTCACGCGTTTTTATGGCCAAAACATTTTTTGTCACATACAGCAAACATCTACTCACGATCCGCAGACTGCCTGTCCCCTGAACACACTGTAAAAAAACGCGGTCTCTGCGGACACCCCAGGCTCCACAAACGGCTACAAAAACAAACTCTAGCGACCCGTTCTAAGAAACATAACAAACTGTTCCAGCCAATAACCGACAAGAATGGTTTGGGGGTGGGTTTGAGGGGTTAGTGCGCGGATGAGGAGTAGGGAGGGTCTAGCTAGCCTCCGTTTTGTTTGACAATAGTTCGAACGTCAACAAGAAGTGACGTCACCCAGGATCGCTTAGAGAACCTTTAAGACTATGAAGCTCATGATTTAATAATGACATTATATTGTTATGTAGGTTATTCATGTTAATTTCTGAGCTGTTACATTTAAGCAGAAGACTTTTGGACAGAAGACTTTTGACTTTTAGTTTTTTTTAATAAGACAATATTTTAGGAGATATAACTGTAGACAATGTATAATTTAATCTAAGTAAAAATTACGCTCATATACACCTTGTTTATTACATATGAGGAGGATATTTGTTGAAACAGGTTTGGTTTATTAAAGAAGCTTAAATAATAGTTATTAGCTGATGTTACATTTTTTTTAGCATTACAATTATCCATGCTTTCCCCTATAATACATTTACAACAAATTAAGGCACAAATAATTCATAAAACACAAACTTACAGTATGCAAAACATACTACAGTAACATTACTCACTAATGTAAACATGCAGACACGCACAAAGAGGAAGTCAGAGCTGGTAAAAGATGGTCCTGGTGAAATGGACTGGTGAAAATGGTCAGTGCCCGCTTGACCTGGGGCAGTCATGGCCTAATGGTTTAATGAGTCAGACTGAAAACTGAAGGTTGCGTGTTTGATTCTTAATACTGGCAGGAAACGACTGAGGTGTGTGTGTGTGTGTGTGTGTGTGTGTGTGTGTGTGTGTGTGTGTGTGTGTGTGTGTGTGTGTGTGTGTGTGTGTGTGTGTGTGTGTGTGTGTGTGTGTGTGTGTGTGTGTGTGTGGATACAACTTGGATGGATAAAACAAAGAGGAAAAATTCCAAGTTTAAGTTACCGTGCTTGGCCTTCACGTCATGTCACCTTTACACACAAACAGACACAATGTCACTGTCAACTGCACACTATACACATGAATCTTTCAGCTGTACAACAGGAAAGAGTGCCTGTGTAAGAGGTGAATTTGGGGTAAATCATTGCGTGAGTTTATGAGAGAAAGAGGACGCTGTGAAAGAGAGTGTAAGTTATAATGTATATTAGTTAATGGAATAATTCATAAATTGTTGAGTTTTGTGAGATAATCAGGGTTTTTCAAAGGCCTTAATATGTCCACCCCACTTTTCAAAATTTCCCTACACCCCCTGGAATGACCTAAAGAATCAGTGACACACACATTCACACATTATAAAGCTTTAAAGCCTAAATAAGCCATATATCATAATAATACTATTAACTTTGCTGAGTAAAATAAAAATCTGACTGTGTAAGTGCCAGCTGCCGTAATGCACCTCAGCTCGGTCAGATATTTCTCTTAAATTTGATGTGACTTTTATTTTATGCAGAGGCGCAAGTGAAAGCTTAGCTCTCATTAGAGCTGACCGGGCTGGGAACCGTTCAGGCCCCGTAATAGCCCAGTGATTTCAGAACAAACCTTAACATCTTTGTTTTTGGTTACAGACATAATTTAACTCGGCACGGATTCGGGGTCATGTCTGAGGTAAAAATTTAAACAACAGTATTTCGATCGGGTGTCATATTCATTTCGGAGCTGATTTCATTCGGGGAGTGTCTTCTGAGGGTGATGTTTATTGGAGAAGCAATCGTCTAAATTAAGACAAATTACTCTGCTCTGAAATGAGGTTTGTGGCTCCGAGATGCACAAAACGGCTCAATGTGAGTATATAAGTAAATGTAGACCGAATCTGAAACTTTTATTAACCAGAGACATTTCATCTTGTTAAAAATCGGGCAGGAAAGGCATGTGTAATTGCAGAACAGCACTCCAATAATGATACACACGGAGTGTGTGGCTTCTGTAAGGGCAACCACATGATCACGACCATATTGTAAACCTCTAAAGTTCCTTTACACTACTGCGGTAAAGCCAGCAGAACATTTCACCTGCAGAAATTCGAATGTGGCCCTTTAATTACTGAGCTATCAATAGAGAGACTAAAAATACAAATCAGCCGGAATTGGTTTCAAATGTGCATTTGTAAATGTGTGTTTGAAAGTGAAATCACCAGTAATAAGCAGGAAAATGCTTTTGGATCCCATGTGAGAGGTACATGTGCAGAGAAAACAGTGAGCAAAGAGTCTCCAACTGAACTGAAGCAGTGGGTCAGTGTAACAAAACCGTAAACACAGAAAACAGACCAACAATAGCTAATTAATTTAAAGATGAAAAAGCTTCAAATGCCTCTTTTTATCAAACAAACTCTCATAAAGTGTATATCAAATTTGCAGTGAAGGTGGAGGATGTTTGTCCAACACCGCACATTACCTCAGACCTGTCTGATCCCGACACAGAAGTGTTCCCATGCCCGAGGTTTGCTTTTATTTGATGAAATACAAATTTATAGCAATAAAACCAGTTTATGATATAATTTCAAGAAACAAGGGGGAATATAATTGAAGTATGATTTGACTGGGTGCGGAGCCTTGAGAAAAGTCAAAGCGTGCCAGAGAGAAGGAAAGCAATTACCCCTGGAGCGAAATCCAAGGCATTATTGGTCAAAGACTGCAGGGTAAAACAGCCCTGTTTGCAGTTTGCTTGGTAATTTCGGCTCGTTTAAAGACCATTGCGTCGGGCCTTTAATTTATCAAGCCTCCATATCAAAGCTGAAGGGCAGATAATGTACATTTGGACAATCAGAGACTATTTGGTTCCAGTTTTAAATCCCCTAATGGAGCTCACCCCTATTCAACCAAAAACCTCTCATTTCACAATGCAAAAATAGAGACGGAGTGAATAAATAGTTCGATTTTTGCGCTACGGCACAAGCGGTTTACAGTTAATCATTGCTGTTTGATTAAATTTAACCGTCGATATTATCAAACGCAAAACTTGTGTGCAGTTTGTTTTGATTAAGCATGTCCTTATTGTCCTGTAGGTAGAAGTTTCATAGTTGAAATCAGTGTGACCCCATGATTCCCAATTTGGTTTGTTCCCGTTTAAAAGCACAAGCCGATGTCTTACGGCAACCCAACAGTTCACACAAAGCACATTTATCCGCTTTGAAAACAAACCCATATTCTGTGCATACACACCACAACTACTTCATAACACCCACTAAAGAAACTCATGTGCTATTGACAGCACACAATGTACATCATTAATAAAAAGCCCTTGTTGAAAAGGAAAAGTGTCATTTTCAATAAGCGATGAGGACTTCCTCATGACCAACATCTTATATATTAGCTGTTGTATTGTGTGGTGCTATTTACCCTGCGTTTTTAATGGAGCAAAAGACAAATAGCATTTTAAATCAGCACATTGAGTCCTCTCATAAAACTTTTTTTTTCCCCACCGGGACAAATGGGCAGAACGAATCTTACTCTAGTCCAGTCTGATATTTGAAGCACTACTGCGCCAGCTTCACAGACCTTTGGAAGGACCCTTCGCTGTATGCGCAGCCTCAAACAAGTTATTACACCCCCGTACTCTCTGGCTCAACACATTACTGTTTGGCAGGTTGAGTTGAAATAAGGCAAACGATTAAATAAATCGCTTAATTGGTCATTAGGGACACTCTAACATGAACCCTGGCTCACCGGTGTCACATGTCGAAACTCCACCTGTAAATTTGCTCTGCAAACAAGAGAAACATTACTTTTTATTGCCTCTCAAGTGGCTGGATTCATGTTCAAAATAATCATTACTTGTGTATGAGACGCAAATGGTAAATATCTCTATCTTAAACAAATCTAGGGGACAAGAATCCAGCAGAGAGGGGCATGAGAACTGAAAACAGGGCTGGACTGAGATCAGAACAGTATTTCATCTGCAAACAGATAAAGAGATCTTTTCGACCAAAATGAGATCTTAGGGAAATCACTTAATTTACAACATTGTACAGTACATATGCTCCACACCCTTGTTTGCAGAATATTAGATATTTGGGCTAAATTATATGCTTTCAATAGCAAATGGGATTATATTACTCTTACTCTTTCATTTAAATTAGTTCAGCATAATTACCGATATAATAACCGGTTTTCCCCACATAAAATGTAACAAAAAGGTTCAGCAGATTCTCTCTGGCTTGTCCAGATCTTCTGATAAATTTCAGATTTGTAAAGCTTCGATGTATGTGAACTCTTTATGTGATGATCATGTGTAAAGAGCTGCTCTATGTTGTAACGTTACGCATGTAAAATGTTAATACACAGAGAAAGAAAGATGTTTGTAAAGTTGAAAAGTAAAATCGGCCAGAAATCAAATGTTTGTCTATAACTGATCGAGCAGACAAGCATAATACAAAATAAATTAGAGGAATAAACAATTTTGCCAGTATCAGTTTGTGTTCAGAAGTAATGGAGTTAAAAGAAAGAAAGAAAAAAGCACATATTCCACCGTCTCAGAGAGAATCACAGAACTCTTGTTGAGAGGTTGGGTCAATTTGTCACTGTGGATTCTGTTACATTGTAGAGATGATGTGTGCCGTCTACCGTACTGCGATCTGTTCATTACACGTGAACACAATCACTCTCACCGTACTAATCAGAGGCCTGGCTGACCACAAACTACACACATGGTGGAGGTGAAGATGATCCAAAGTCATTGCGATTGATGGTTACGCGCTCACAAACTTATGAAGACAGATACAATTATCAGATCTGTACTTGTTCTCCATTTCATGCATCTCATCCATATCATTAATAAAGTGTGAGAGCAAAGCAAAGGAATTAGACAAGACCATATCTATCTGTCTGTCTATCTGTCTGTCATCTAGATATCATCATCATTAAAAAATGTTCTATTAAGTTTTCTATTGTAATATATTGTAAAATGTAATTTATTCCTGTGATGGCAAATCTGAATTTTCCGCATCATTACTCCAGTCTTCAGTGTCACATGATCCTTCAGAAATCATTAAAATATGCTGAAAACAGCATTTGCATTATTGAAAACAGTTGTGCTGCTTATTATTATTATTATTATTATTATAAATTTCACGATTATTTGATGAATAGAAATTTCAAAAGAACAGCATTGATTTGAAATAGAAATCTTTTGTAACATTATAAATGGCTTTACTGTCACTTTTGATCAGTTCAAAGCATCCTCGCTGAATAAAAACAGTAGTGTAAAGACATATGCATGATTAAAATCCTCAGGGTATTTGCAAGAGTGTTAACATGACACATCCTGCTGTATTCTAACACTTGGAGTTTCTTGTTCTGCATCAGCCCATAAATAACTGATACCAGTGTGGGTAGCATTTAACCGTCCTTGTTGTTTAGGCTTTCTGGGCCCGCCGAATGTTTAGCACATTGCTGAAGAATTCAAACTTCAGCTTGGCTGCCACTGATGGTTCATATTTTGGCCCTCTAATGCAGAGAGGAAGTACATATGGAGCCATAAAAATAAAAGCCAAAATAAATCAGAGCGGTTGCACAATATTGTAGGCGTTCATGCATTTTACAAGACAGCAGAGAGGCCGGAGATTTTCTTACTCTCTATTTTTTCTCTCTCTTTGTATCAACACTTGTTGGCATGTGTTTGCCCTAATGCGCAGAGATATTAGACCAAGCTGTGAGCAGCAATCCGTCTATCATAATAAAAAAATATGAAACAAGTCATTTTGCTGGAATATGTTTTTGACTGTGTCATGAAAGAATTTAAATCTCTCTGCCGTTTTAGTGTTCATTGCTTACTCACGTCTTATATGCAAATTTTATGCAAACGCTTTCATTTCAATATCTTGAATGGACACAACGGACGCATATTTACTTTAGAACGAACGGTTGAAAAATGTTAGATTGTTGGGATTGTTTCTTTGCAGACTGCCAAACAGGTGGGTTTGAAAGTGAGGGTCAAAAAGGGTCGTCCTGAAACGGCTCTATTGAAATGTTTCCACTGAACACGGTGAGCTGTTGGAGTCCTGCGGGGTGATCTGAACAGGATTGAGCCTGACATTCTGCAGGTTTAGAAGTTGGCTAGCAGCGGAAAGATTACTGCAATACCGACATGTTTGTTTAATTATGTTTAAAAGTACAGGAAGGCAATCTCTGCCAGGAATATGTGCTGTTTTTGAAACTAAAGAAGAAGAAAAAAAACCAACTACCAACAAATAAATACTTTCCCCTGAAAGCAGCTGATGCTCAGTAATACAAGATCTCACAGCATCCCTCATCTGCAGAAGCTGTGTGTGTGTGTGTGTGTGTGTGTGTGTGTGTACGTGCAAATGGGTGTGCCTGTGTCTATGTGAGTCAGCATGCTCGATCTCAGAGCCGTAACGAAGATTTCCATCAACGCTTTCTGAGCACTGGCACTGGTGGAAATACTTTTACTTAAGCTGCACCTATACAAATCAAACATACTGACTCTATAATACCGTCAAAATGGATAGTTGATGATCTGTTGGTGTTTCTCTTGTAAAATCATGTATGTACAGAACGGATTGCATTTTCATTTTCAAATTAGAAGCAGATTCAGTGAACAGACCCGGCCGCCCCATTGAACCACAGGGGAATGTTTTCCTTTCTCCTATTCACAGCGTGAGAGTTCTCCCTCCTAGAGGGACGTGTTTGCATGTTTTTGTAGGTACAGCTCAAATGTAAATATGACCCCTAATGTTTGAGCGATACCTCTGGCTCCGAGTGTCTGCTTCTGTGTGTGTGTATGATTTAGGGCTTCTCTGTGATTTGCCTGATGAGGGTCAGCGGTAGGGATGCTTCCCCACTGACAGCCCCCCATCCGCCTCTGCTCCTGTAGAGTTTAAAGAGAGATTGAGGGAGCAAAGGTGTGAGCAATTACTGTCTGATTATCTCTCAACTAAAGCCTGGATTACCAACGATCCTTCCAGTAAATAAACAGCATTTTACATATAGATCAAATAAAAAAAATAACATTTAACATTTGTCAACCAAACTAAAACTGCAATAGCATATATTTCACAATTATTATATTATATTAGGCTATATTATGTTATTTTAAACAACAGCCAAGCTATAATTGCAATAACATCTATTTATAATAATTATTGGGCGCTATTTTAATGATCTGAAAGGCAAGTATCAAACGCAAAACGCAAGTAACTTGGTGGGCGGATCTCGACGCAAATCTAAAATGGGTTGGTCTGAAGTAGCTACATTACTCATAGGTGTGGTTTGGGCGTAACGTGAAATAAACCAATCAGAGCATCATCTCACATTCCCTTTAAAAGCAGGAATGCGTGTTAATATTAATTATATTCTATAATACAACAATTATATAATACAATTATGTAAGCCAAACTATGACGAGCTCTCAAGAAGCTTGACACGTGCTAAGGCGAACGTGACATTTATCGCCTCGATTGCTCTCACACACCATGTAGATCTTTGAAAGAGTCCTGGATAAGCGAATTCGTAACATCGTTCGTCTCACAGTCAATCAAGCCAGATTCGAGGAACTGTGGGACAGTTGACGCAATTCATGCCACCAGGCTCCAGGAGAGAAACAAAAGCCCCTGCACAGTGCCTTTCGACTGTGTTCCCCATAAAGCCATCTGGCATGCACTATGAACCCATGAAGTTCCTGAAGAACTCATCGAATGGGTAAAGCTGCTGTACAATGAACCAAAAAGCAGAGTGCAGGCAACTGCCGGAACAACGAAGGAGTTCCATATTACTGTTGGGCTTCCACCAAGGATCGGCTTTATCACCGCTCCTATTAATTCCTGTGATGGACGTCGTCACACGAGATGGTCGACCTACAGCAGCCAGCGCCATGCACACTTCTCAATGCAGACAATGTTATGCTTTCTGCTGAAGAGAAAGCCAGCCTGAAGGCAGAATGTACAGACAGAGCAATCGGCTGGCAACTTTCGGCCTACGCCTTAATGTTAAAACGACATAGTACATGACGATCGATAGGAAGACCAATGACCGCCTCAAGTCACAGATCTACCGTACTGTCATTCTGTACTGGACTGTCGTACTGTTGCTCTTTATGGCGCTGTGTTGGCCCGTGCTGAAAGATGTAGAACGCAGTCTCTGTGTCATGGAAACAAAAATGCTGCAATGGATCTCCGGCATCACGTGCTTCGACCACGTCTGTAATGATGACATTCGGCAACGGTATGGTGTTGCCTTAATATCTGACAAGCTACATGAAGCTTGCCAAAATGGGCTTCCAGCTGGAAGTCAGTGGAAAGCAACCAAAGGGACGACCAAAGCAGCGGTGGCTCGACACGCTGCACATCGATCAAGCCGACAAACACTAAAGAAAAAGAGTACTACAGCAGTACTAAACAACAGCCAAACTAAAATTGCAATAACATTTATTCATAAGAAATATTATATTATATTTACAACAACAATACAATTGTCAGATTATTTAAAAAATTGCTTGCTAATTTTGTTACATTTAACATTTTTGCTGTTAGGTCAATTAGTTTGTGTGTTTCATAATTGATTCCTGAAAAGTCTAAAATAGGCTGTTTAATGGCAGGTTTCCATAGAGACAACACAACCTTTTTTGGGCAATAATGGAGGAAATGGTGACTTAAAAAACCTTTTCATTGCACAGACGTTCAGAAATTGACCTAAAAAGTGTGACAACTAGCCCCAGTAGCCACTACTGATATTCAAATTGAGAAACTGTTTGAATTGAGGAAAGCGCCACATTCTTATGTGAATACTTTTTTTGGGACACACAGAGATTATGGTGATTGTATTCAATGAGAAAGATGATAAAGTGTTCTTGTAAGAGTTATATCTTCACCGCTTTGCCAAATCTCAGCTCTAGAACAAACCAAAGAGCAGGAAGGGAGAGACCCATTAAAAGAAGGAAGATGGGAATAAAAAAGGTGGAAGGGAGATAAAAACAGTTTACTTATTGAGGGAGAGAGATTGAGAGAGGGAATGTGTAAAAAAGAGAGCGCAGTAAAAGATCAAAGACTGCAAAAACAGCAAAATGTAGACCACAGAACAGAAGGACAGAGAGAGAAGATCATGTAGCTAGATAGATTAAACAGAGAGAGAGAGAGAGAGAGAGAGAGAGAGAGTATTATCCATGCAGCAGAACACAAATCAGATTTTAATAACCACATAATTGCTATTATAATATGTATTATTATTACTACAAGTTATCCTTTTTTCCCTCCATGTATATGAGTATATAACTCCCCTTACATTCTCAAACATTCTCACCCTTCTCTCTCTTCAGTGAAGTCTTTCTGGCACCACTGTGGCCAAGCTGGCACACTTCCCAATAACAGGAACTAGAGATAGAAAGACAAAAAAAGAGTGTGGGAAAAGGTCTGGACAGGTCTACCAGAGATAGAAGACAGGATCTGCGTTTAGCCAGAACATACCTTACATGCTAACAGTCCTGCGACACAGAGAAAAGGGACGATTTCAATCGCTCCAACCATCAGTTTCTGTTTAGCGATTTCAAACTTTGCAATTGATCATCCACCCAGAACTTCCCGAGATCTGAGAAGTCACAGGCAGGCTGCTCCCATCAGAAGCTGCTCTGGCGTTCCTCAGCCCATAAATCTCCGCAGCTTTTATATTTCTCTGTTCATCAGAGCTCTGAAACTGTTCCGTATGTCTCTTTTCCTCTCCGCTGTTAAATGCCATGGGCCTATGCTATTCGTGCTGAGACGTCCAATTTGTGTTGTGTGAATGCAAGACAGCTGGACGGGGTTACACACATAATAGCAAGCAGGGCACTTTGGGTGGAGGACACTTGCCGAGCGGAGATGCCTTTAGTTTGGACATCTTGGGTGAAGAGACAGAGAAAGTCGGAAAGCTTTTTTGCCGACAAAAAAAAAGAAGGTATCTAAAAGCATTTTTCTCAAACTGCTTTTGCATTTGATGATAAAGAACTTTTGGCAAGTCTTCTAAATGTCTTGAATGTAAATGCATCACATCATATTCTAGACACAGTGTATGAGGAATAGTAAAAAAAAAAAAAAAAAAAAACTTTCTAAAGTGCTAACAAAAGGTTCAGATGAAAAGCATTTTGTATTCGATGTAAAAAAAAAAGAATACCATTTCTGACAAAAAAAACAACACTTTTGTTGTTTCAGGCATAATGGGATGGCAGCTTGGTGCCTGTATTTATATATTTTTTTGTATTTAGTAAAATTGCTTTTAATTAACTGATATCCTATTAATATACCAAACTACTATTTAAATTTGTACCTATACTTTATACTCATAATAAAAAAATAAATTAAAAAAATGGGCTTTGGGTTACATTTCATTTTGATAGTCCACTACTTTAGACATTCTACTACACTCTAAAAAATGCTGGGCTGTTTTAACCCATTTTTGGGTCAAATATCGACAAACCCAGCCATTGGGTTACATTTTTAAATTACATTTTTAACCCAATGTTTGAGTTTGTCCATATTTGACCCAGAATTGATAAAAACAACCCAGTATTTTTTAGAGTGCAGCATAAAACTATAGATGAGAAATTAAATTAAAAAAGTTATTTAATTTGTATTAATAAACTGTATATTTATTTGTACAATCGCTCTATAAATGTTTGAAAGACCACAAGTGTAAACAAGAAACGACGAGGTAAAACCCAACGAATAAAAACTATTGAGTAAAATATGAACCAAACATTCAAAATATTAATAAAAACTATAATAGTATCTCAATGACACACTGATGAAATCACACACAACACAATATTTTATCTTGGCAAACATATTTTATTCATAAAATGTTAAAAAAAAATCTGGTTAATATTTACAGTCTCGTTTTCTCTCCAAATCAATGTATTTTAATAGAATTTACACTCTAAAAATGCTGGCTTGTTTTAACCCAACATTTGGGTTTGTCCATATTTGACCCAAAGTTGGGTTAAAGCAACCAATCATTTTTTAGAGTGTAACTAAGTAACTTTGCAACAACATGTCAACTAACTCTCATTGGAGTATTAGTAGACTGTAGTAGACTGTTAGGCTATAGGTTTAAGTGTTAGGGTTCGGGTTAGTAGAATAAGTTGACATGTACTTGCAAAGTTACTTATAGTCAAGTCAGTAGAATGTCTGTTGGGGGAGCATCAAAATAAAGTGTTAGCAGATATTCCAATAATAAACATGCAACACAAAATGGAAAAGAAACATTACTATTAAGCTGAAAATATAATGAAATATGATTTATCACACAGGGACTTCTGGGAGTGCTCTTGTAGTTACTGTCAAATTTTAACTGTAAATTCTTTTTTTTTTCTTTACACCATTTTGCCCTTAAAGTTACAAACATATTTACAACCCTTTCTAAGTGACATTCTCTACTACATGAAGGAATTCGGACCCTGGTGCTAAATAGCCTATTTTACAATATGCTTTTCCAACCGTGTATCACATGAAATACGTTCTGAGGAAACTATTTTGCAAATCGCAATTACGTTACATGCCAATGAATATGTGACAACTTGCCCCAACCATTGTAGCTGGAAATTGTTATCAAAACTAAGATATCTGAGATATAACACCTCATGTGGCAAGTTCTATCCTCTATATTTATGCTCGATTTTCTGCTTGAATTCCTGGTTTTAATAAACAGTTACTGCTGCTCTCTTATGAAAACCAGCTTTCCGTTGACTAACATTTACTGATCTCTTTTGTTAACATATAAGCTTTTTCTAAAATAAATACTAATGAAGATTTGGCTTCACCTCTTTTTGTGGTGCAGGTGATGTTGTTCACAGTAATGAGTTCTGAGAAGAGACCGTATGAATATCTTCCTCCATCAGACACCCGATACAAACAAATGCTATTTTAAAGAGGAAACATTTGTTACAGGAGAAAGGCCTTTGGGACTGCAGCGCATGCAGGAAGCCGAGCCTTATTTCTGTTGCTTGAGTGGAGACAGTGATTTGTAAGATGGGGGCAGAGTTGGGAAAGTGTTCTCAGGATGTCCCATAAAGTGCGGCAGTATCAGTCGTTCTAATCTAAGTTCAGATGTTTAGGTTGGTTTGACCTGGGGTCGTCTTCACCCCTCAATAAAGTAAATAGAAACCTGTAGAGTCAACATGATTTAGAGAAACAGACTGCATTAGATAAAGGTTTCGACTTTTAAGTTCATCCAAATTTCAAAAATAGTAGTAGGCTGCTATTGGTCTTTCAGAGCTCAGGAAACTGAGTCCTTAGCAATGTTTTGATTCATCAACATTGTCCTTCCAAGGATAATTAAAAAAAATAGACAGCAAGGCACTGATCATTTAGCCTTTAAGAATTGGCTGAGACATGTTTGTGTTCAATTCGAAATTGAACTAATAAAAGCTGTGACATTACAAGGAAAAAACAATCATGATGTTAAAGAGTACTTGAAGAGATCTAATTTTCAATTGTTCTCTCATGCACAGGTAAGAAAAAAGATTTTCCTTTCCAAATATTTTAATACTGGACTTTTTAAACATTATTAAACAAATGGAAATTTGGACAATGGACAAATGGCTTTTTCTTTGGATGCTAATGTTTTATCCACATCAAGAAAGGTTGACAATTGACTTGTGGGACGGCTCGTCATACACATCTGAATGCTACCAACATGTCTGGCTATATTAGCCATCCAACTTCAATGCTAATGCTCTTCCATTATTCTAATAGCTGTCCAAATGCTACCAGACTAAACTCTTCAGTTAATACCTGGAGTATAGGTGCAGGAAAAGCTTCAGAATGGAATAATGGCTTCTCTGTAATCTGCACTGCTAAGTGAGAATTACCCTTCCAGACATACAAACAGAGAAGCCCCATTGGCTACTAGCAGTGACAGAGATCAAGTACGGCTGCTGGTTGAAGACCTGGCATTCATGTTGCCTGTTTCTGATTCAGTGCTTTGTAAATTTAAAAGGCTGTTCCTCAGGCGAATGGTCGCTCCAGTTATGGACATGCTCGAGATGGTTTTGGATTTCCTTCGGTTTGATCAGAATGTTGGACGCTGCCCTAATTTTGAGTCATCTCAGAGCTCTCTCCTGCTGGACTAAAAATAGCCGCTGTCGAGGCAAACCTGTCCCCACTGCTCCCGATCAGAGGAAATACCATTGGTTTAGTTCAAGGCCTTTAAATGAACAGGGATGTCTCAAAAGGGAAACATCAATGTAGCGTATTTTATTCTGTAGTACAGAAATTACGCTCTTATGACATTCTCTCAGTTTGGAGCATTATGTTAAAGTCTCTAAAAATGTTAGATAGGACAACTTGTTTTAATTATGCAAAGTACAATTAAGCAAACATAATTATTCATATAGTAATATAATAAATTAAACTACTTTATAGATTTTTTTTTAAAATCCCTAACCATGATAAGAGTCACAATAGCGAAATCCAAAAAACTGGACGGACGGACTGACAGATAGACAGATAGACAGATAGACAGACAGACAGATAGATAGATAGATGAGATAGATAGATAGATAGATAGATAGATAGATAGATGGATAGATGGATAGATGGACAGATGATTTTGTTTAAAATAACTTTACAACACAAAATAACAACAACAAGATAATCTGCCGGGTTTTTGTTGTATTTTTCCAGAGTGTGAAATTGCAATGACAGGGGTCCTGTAGCCCAGCAGGTGAGCTGATAAGCAAAACCAATGAGATGATGTTCGGATGATGGTAAAGATGAAACACTTTGATGTCAGTAGAGTTCACAAGTTCCTGCTCTGGATTGGTACCATTCAGATAACAAGACACAAGGGCGGGGGTTATTTTCCTTGTCAAATCTATGGCTACAATACTAAAACGATTCAGCCAAAAGGGTAGTTCTCTCCATGAATGAGTCTGACCATTCACACATACTTGAAACTTTTCTTTTCAGTGATTACAACTAATATATTAAAAATATATAATATATATTATTATATAATATATTATATATATATATAATATTATATATTTATTATATTATATATATATATATATATAAACAGAATTCACAGAGAATGAGTATGGAGCTGCTCACTTCGGATGTGTTTTTGAATTCAAAATAGCTAGACAGACCACAACTGAAGGGAGCAAAACAAAAACATCTCAAGATGTGTTTGTAATAATACTGCAAGACACTGAAAAGATGCAGTGACTACAGATGTTCATCTGAACCACATGTACATAGACCCACACTTAAAAAGTAGCACTGACTTAATGCAATAATACAACATTTTCTTTTACAAATTGACAAACTTGATTGCAAAGCAGACTACAGACCAGTGATAGACTTAAGTTCTACCTATCTATTGACTTCTAAATCTTTTAGTACTTGCAACGCTACTCATCTGCCACAATGATCTTGTAATTATCTTGGATTTGCATTATATTGAGGTTGCAATGCGATTATTGCAATTATTTTGATTAAGCAGCATATTAATTAAATTATTTACTTATTTGGCAGCAATAATGATAAGGTACAGTAGCACTTTATTTCAGTGTCCTTGTTACATGTTACATGTAGTTAATAACTATAAATTATCCATGACTACATGTAACTAAACCGAAAACCAAATCCTAACCCTAACCAAATAGTAAGTACATGAAGATAATTAATATTACTCAGTACACAAATGTATAGTCACACTGTAACAAGGATAGTTGTTTGGTGATTTTGTCTTACTATCACTTTCAGATTTTAGACACTGAGTCATGGGATACAAACATCAGATCTCTTTGAAAATATGGTAGGATTTCCTTTGAAACAACTTTTAAAAAAGAAATTGCAAGTGCATTTCACAAATAATACTACATTTTTAAATGTAAAAAAATACTTAAATCAAATTTGTTTTAATTAAAACTTCGGAAAAACAATTTTTTTTACTCAAAATGTCATGTTTTTATGTCAGTAATGAAAAACAGACTAATTATTAAAAAAAAAAGGTTTTGGATAACTTTGCACACTATTAAGGTGCACTAAATGTTTCCCTCCATAGCTCTTTGACCAATGGAATGCAGTCCTGTTATAGCTTCAGGGGTTACTATGCTTCAGTGACCAGCATACGCACAGGAAGTTTCTCCACATGTCCACTTCTGATCCACACTTCCTATTTATTGGTTCTGTCAGCTTGTAAGAGTCCATACATGTGTGTGTGCGGTATTTACTGTTATTTGAGAAGCGTGCCCTCTCTCCCTTCAGCAGTCAGTTTCAACTGATAAGGCAGAGGTGAGGGAAGAGTCAGCCAGACTCAAAGCGTTTGGTACAGACCACCCCAACATCCACACATGAGTCCAGCAAAACCACATGCCCCTTCAGGGGTCCGTGAGAGACGAGGTAGGTCGACCCAGCCTGGCATGAGCATAAACACACACAAACACATATACAAACACAATAATCCTGTAGCCCGGACTACACATCCATAACTGATCTCTTTACCAAAGGATTTAATTATTCTATTACAGCACAACAAATTGCTGGAAACAAACTCGGAGTTCGGAGAGGCAAAGTTTAGTATGAAAGCAATTAGTGAACGTAATTTGTGTGTTAATTTGAGTCAATGTCCACTGTAGCTGCTGGGTAAAGCTAATATGGGGGTTTGGCGGTGTAAATTAGGGGTAGTTTGTTAAGTGCTGACCTGGAGAGGTGTGAGGTCCCAGGGGATCGTAGTCTGGCTCTGGACCCCCTGATGGTTCCTCAAAAAAGGAGGAGGTGTTTGTTTATACAACTTTCATTACAGGACCGTCCCTCCATCCCCCGAAAACAAATGAATGTCCTACAATCCACTTACCCCCCCCCTGCAACCTATGTACTCGTATTACTGCTGCTGTTTCTGATTGTTCTCTCTCACTGTTAACACTGCGTCAGATCTAATTAGTTTGCTATAGACATATGAACGCAAAGTGAGATAAACGCAACCAAACTAGAAATCATTTCAGACACAAATAAGTTAAATGAAAATAAATTTAAAACCAAAGAAATGAATAGCAGCTAGTAATTCTGTTCATTACACACACACACACACACACACACACACACACACACACACACACACACACACACCACACACACACACACACCAAAACACACACACACACACACGGTGTTTAAACATATAGTTACAGTTACAATGAAATGTATATAGCAAAATATTTTTGTAGTTGTTGTTTATATTGAAAAGAGGATCATCGAAAAAGAAAGAAAATATAGGGTGGGGACTTGGTTCTAATCCATCTGTTATTGATGAAGGCATATATGAATGCTAGCTTGAGGTGGATTGTAATAAAGGGGCGGGGCTAATGCAGACAACATTTTTGGAGTTGCCCGGAAATGGCAAGAATCTGAATGCAGAAATCGTCATCAGTGGGTCTGACCAATCGTGAAAGCTGTTGTCATCATCACAGCTTGTGCAGCCGCTCTGGAGAAACTGTGCAGAATGAGCAAGCCGACTGGCACTCGAATCGCTCCTGGGCTACTTTGATGGCATACGTTACAGTGACTTGCTGTTGGAGCCAAGTCTCAAGCCTGGTCTCAAGTCCGAGCAGGCACTGCTTCAAGTCAAATGCATAAAGTCGAACACAACTAATGATATGTGTCTAAACAGATACCCCATCTTCCACTGGTGCCAAACGATAGGCCCGTCACAAGCCCTTGCCATTGGTTGAGCCAAGCAATGGTCAATAGAGTGAGTATCTACACTTCTTGGGGAAATCATTAAGCTAGAGTCAGAAAAACAGAAGTGCATGAATATTAAAGCGAATTATGAAAGCGAATTATCACGATTAATCCAATGACGTCAAATGGTGTACTTTAATGACATGTCGATGGTACTTGTGTGTCGTTTTGAAGATTAAAAGCGTCAGTCCTCATTCACTGTAATTGCATGTAAAAGCATGTTGACCACATTATTTAAAACGTTTGTGTTTCAGACAAGAAATTGATACAGGGGTGTGTTTTCCAAAAGCATAGTTAGCCAACTTTGCTTTTGGGAAATGCACCCATGGTTTGGCACAACAAGAAGTGAACAAATGATGACAGAATTTTCACTTTCGGGTGAACTATCCTTTTAAGTAGATTTTATTCCCCATCAGAAAAAGTGAGAGAAAGAGAAAAAGAGGAGAGTGGGAGCTGTGTTTTCCTTCTTTTCTCTCAGATACATGAGATATCAGCTCACCACAAGAGCCCTTCACACTGTCTTCACTTGGAATCTCTCTTTCTTTCTCTTTCTCACTCTCTCCACCATCTCGTTCAAAAGAAAAGAAACCCCATTGACTTAGAACTGAGTGACCTGGAACTAGGTGGGGGTTCATATACTGTACTGTGTAAGTGTGCATTCCTATATATGTAAATAAATATTCGTGTGTCTGTGTACCCATGTCTGTGGGTGGATATGAGAGAGGGGTACTGGAACATACGGGGCAAGCATCCCCAGAATCCTTCAGCTTGGCCAAAGTTAACAGACAGGAGGGATTCGGTATCAAAGCGCTGACATTTCATTCCACACACACACACACACACACACACACCCCACACACACACACACACCACACACACACACACACACACACACACACACACACACACACACACACACACACACACACACACACACACACACACACACACACACACACTTTGGCAGGGTCACGAGGAGGGGGTCTTCCACAGACTATTTAAATACAGAAATGTTTAATTGAGAGCAACAGGGAACATAGGTTACGAGGCCAGGATATACATATAGATATATAAAGAAAAAATCTCTCTCATTTTTCTCTACAAACTCTCTCATGTACATCAGTTCAAACTACTTATGTCTTGATCCATTATCCCCTTAATTTCTTTTTCTATACCTTGACCGTCTTTAGGGCAGTCTGAAATGTGCTTTCTTTCTTTCTCTCACAGCTTTTTTGGCTTGTGTTTAATAGTGACATAAAGCTGCATCAGAATACAAAATGAAACACCCTTGGGTGTTTTATTAACATGAATAAGTGCACATCTGCGTGCAGTGTGGAGAATACAGGGACCTGCGAGGATCTCTTGTGCTCCAAGATTGAAGTTCACAGAAGTGAGAGTGATAATATACTGAGTTCTGAAGGACCAAACAGCTTAATTGAACACATTCAAAGAAATCCAGAAAATATAGAATATAGTTTTATAGTACTATATATGTATGTGCTTGTGCTTTCTGTACCCTTCCATTCCCCTGGTATGTTGATGTTTTGTCTTGGGCCAGGTGTGCTGGGTGAGTTTGGTTCCCCCTCACTGCCAGCCGTTATACACATATATTAATCAGCTTATGAAAGCCTCAAGCCCTGCTCTCACAGTATGAGAGCTGATTTAGGTATTGTTAGCTTTCTGTTTAATAGAAAACGACAGTGAAGTAAATCGACATGCTTGAATACGAATACAATGTTTATGTCCTTAAACCTCATAAGTTGAACCTTTACCACAAGGAAGAAACATGGTATCTCAGGGTCAATCTTAATAAGAGCAAAAGGGACTGAGCTTTAGTTTAACTTTATATAAGGAGTCTGAATGCTTGCACATTCTTATTCTTCTCTCACATCACAATGTAAGGACAGGAGAACGAACATTATTTGATTCCATTTCCATTTGAAATGAGGTTCTACTTTTTTCAGTTTTTTTTTTTTTTTTTTAATTCAAAGCTTGTGAATGAAAGGCCTCTAGGAAAAACTTTAAACTTCTCCTTCTGTTAAATCCTTTTAAATTTAGCTGTTTTTAAGTGCTCCGGCCGGTCTGTTTCTGATTTCAGCCGACGGAGTTTGAATCACAAAGGGTTAGAGTGGGTAATACAGATGGCACAAGTGCTGATGGCCATTTTCTTCAAGGGGGATCTTTTTTCACTACTTGCTTTTTTGTCCTTTCCTCTCAATTTTTTATTGTTTTTTTTTTTCTCGGCAAAAGAGACAGTTAGCTACTTCACAAGGTCAAATTACTGATGACATGTTATGTTAATAGAACAAAGAACAAGGCAAACGGGACATAGCAAGAAATGCACATAAGCACGCGCACACACGCGTGCGCAGGGGTCTGTGTTCTCCTTTGATCTGAACAGTTCCTGGGCCTGGTGCTCAGAAGAACAAACGAAACCGAAGACTAAGTTTTCCCATCCTGCTTCATCAAATGATTCAGCCCAAGATTCCGAAAAACAGAAGATTTGAACTTCCTCTGCTACAGACCCACAACACACAGTCACTAAGGGTGTGTCACGAAAAAAATCATAAATCCACTTCAACAATCCCAAACATAATTCAAAGACGTGGGTCGGTTATGACAGGTTTCGGTGTAATTACACACATTTTTCTTATAAATGTATAATGGAACAATCTCCGCAAACCCTTACGTGAGACTTAATGTTATTTTCCAAGTAGTATTTTATTTTGCTTATTACGGACTGTGAGAACAGGGTGTGAGTAATCATATGGATTTACTTTGTCATGAACACTTGCAGAACATAAAAATAACCCATGGCTTGGGAATGACCTCTGACTTTCATTCTGTTACAGTAAACTGATTCTATGCTTGGCTTATTCGCTCATTTATGTCACAGACCCATGCTAAGCTTTTTTATTTTATTTTAATTTGTTGTTACTTTGCTCTCCTGGACCACAAAGCCAGTCACAAGTCGCACGGGTATATTTGTGGTAATAGCCAACATTGTACGGGTCAAAATTATCGATTTTTCTTTTATGCCAAAAATCATTAAGATATTAATTACAAATAATGATCCATGAAGATATTTTGTCAATGTCCTACCATATATATATAAAAAATATATTTTTATGAGTGGATGCATGCAGCAAAATAACAAACATTTGTGTAAACCTTATATTATGGGGATGAAATTTACCCACAAAGTTGTCCTTGTGGGGACATTTTTTGGTCCCCATGAGGAAAAGAGCTTAGAAGTCATACTAAGATGTTTTTTTTAAATGCAGGAAGTTTTCCTTGATGGGTTGGTTTTGGTTTAAGGGATTGCATATACAGTTTGTACAGTATAAAAATCATGTCTATGGAATACCCCTATAAAACATGAAAACCCAACATGTGTGAGCACACACACTACAGTTAGATCCGTTTGGCCTGAAGATGTGGAATAAGGTCACATTTCTCTTAAACAACACAGATCCTATTCTAGTCGGTCTACTCCTAAAGGAAGAGGCTCTAAATTAACTGGCTGAGTAGACGGAGTTTGGTTGTCACCTGTCTGCTGAACATTAAACAGGAAGTCAAACAGAGGCCTGCAAGGTGTGTTGCGCTTGTTCTGGTTTTCGTCCTTCAGTAGAAGCAGGAACTTCTGTTTTGAATGATCGCCCCATTCTCTCACGACAGATTTCAGGATACAGCTCAGGATAAAAGACGTCCAGCAGACGGGTTTATGTCTCTGTGAGCTCAAACAGTCACAGAGACACATTTTTTTCTGTAAATGTGCTGTTCTGAAAGCTCGTCCTGCGCTATACATCATATTCATAACTTCCTGTGAAACGAAGCACAGCGGACAGAAGTTATTAGAGGATACAGTGACACCTTTTCATCCTCCACTGAAAGAAAAAAAAAGGCCGCCAGCCGAATTTCATATAATCTTTAAACGTCTTGAAAGCGTATAAGGTAAAAGCACACAGTGAATCACACAACACGAGGGCCCCGGATTTCGGTGCGTTTCTGGATTTGTACCTGAATTCTCTCTAATCCATTCTCAAATACCTCAAAACAGTTTGGTGTTATTCTTTCAGCTTAAGACTTGGCAGATGTGTAACTGGACCCACGTTAACAGTCTGACAGATTATTCCATTTCTCCGCAAAACCATTTTTAAAGGGAGGATGATAGAGGGAGCAAGAGGAGGAGGAGGACGGGAGGATTTGGCAGATGAGTGTACTCTGCAGGTGTTGGGTAATTGGATTAACACAAAGCAGGAGAAAATGAATTCCTCTCCTCTTTTTTTGTAAAGTGAGAGCACAAAAATAAAAGCACTTTTTTTAAAGCAAAGACAAAGAAAGACATTATTTGGTTTTTAAAAAATATGATCCGATACAGGTGAGATTAAATGCATATCTGCTTACATTCAACGTTTGGAAGCACTAAACATCCCCATTTTAGGTCTTCGAATTGCTTAATGCCTCTCAAAACCTCCAGAGGCTGCAGAGGAATGTATGATGACAGAATAAAACCTTCTTTTCTATCTCCCGTCCCTTCTAACTCTCCTCTACTCCGTTTGAAAGTCTTTCAAAAGATACATCAGAGAGTAAATAAAGAAAAAAGCCTCACAGCGAGGAGTCGCCGCTCCGCCAGCCCGGGAGTTTATCTTAAACTCTAACCACAATAAAACTGGCGGGTTGAACAGAACGACAATGAAGACCACTGACGATTCACGCCAGTTTGATTGTCCTCCAAAACCAACACCCCTCTGAGAAACACACACACACACACACTTGGAAAGATCCCTTCAGTCAAGGTGTCTGAGTGAAATGGCAACTCTGTGAAGCTCTAGACAAAACACTTGTCAGCATGTTGTTTTGTCAGAGGCAGGGTGGCACTGACGTTTTAGTGGAAACGTTCGGCTCTTTGTTGTGGTCGCGCTGCGCCCTGAAAATGTTTTTGTTCAGCTCGGTTCACACGGAGCTGTCATCCCGAAGAACTGAGGTGGAAACATACAGCTGTATTATTTAAACGAGAGATAGGAAATCTGGATACAGGTGTCTGAAATGGCAGTCCACCTTTCCAAATCTGCCTGAATGTACCGAGTTTGAAAATTTCCCCCGTAAAGAGCCATATTTCAATCCAATATGCATTTGGAAATTTTTACTCGCTGACCTCCCTCATGACGAACCGTAAAAATCCCTGTCAGACATCTAATTACATGAGTCTCTATGTGCACTGTGCGGAAATAACATTTGCAGATATTCCATCCACCTATAAAAACAAAGGGAATGATGAGCTTCCTCGTGTTTAATAGGAAAATTAAACAGCCTGGTTTTATTGACTTCATGGTCAAACTGTCAAGATACCAGCCAAAGATCTAAGAGAATGTTTTAAATATAGTGCAAATAAACATAAACCAATGGATTAATGGAGATCAAGGACAATGGAACATCCGTAGTAACATTTGCCATTCGTTTTAATGAATATGTGTGGATCAAATGTTAGATCCCACAATTAGGTGCAAATGAAATCTTGGGTAAACATATCCAATGTCAAACTTTTGTTGAATCGTACTTGAATCGAAATTGTGTTTTACAGTTATGTCTATCAAATACATAATAATACATTTTAAAAATATCAGTTTATCCATTTATCCCAACTCAAACTCTTTACATTAATGACGTTAGCCAAATTGTAAAATTGTTCAGTCAAATAAATTTACTAACAAATGACAATAAAGTTAAAGGTAAGGTTGTCCTTACACCAATAGTTGCAAACTTTTAATATATTGCTAGAATCATGTGTGTGAATCATTTTTGTGACAGCATGAACTTATGAACCTTAAACGAACCTTATACCACTTTCTAAAGACCCAGTTGAAAAAAAAACCTTCTGCTCTATCAGATCTGCCATTTTTCCAATGCTGTCTTGATCATCACCATCATCATCATCTTCTTTTATTCTTTGAGATTGTACTTACACTTCAGCAAACAATCCGTTCAAGATCAACTATCATTCACCACTAACAATTATTTCACCCCTCGATTTCTTTAATCTCATCTCAAAACAACATCACTGTGTTAAAGTCAATGTGAACAGCCATTCGCAACCCATTTTACTTACGTAATATAATGCATTTCCAAGTGAAACAGAAGGTTGAATGTGCAAAAACATAGGGTGGGAATCAAAAGGATAATGTAAAGTGGCTGTTACATACAAGAATAGTGCCAGATTGAATGAGACTTTGCTAAAAAAAAATATGGCTAAAGTGACGTCAGCAAATTAGAACGAAAATAGAACTTCAGAGGAACAGCAAGTTATACATTCTGATTAAAAATTACGAAGACAAACTATTTTTGTCATTCAAATATCATGCGCTTCAAGAACATGCAATAATTAAAAGGGAGGATTTTGATTTCATGTTGACTTTAAATAAATGATATTGTTACAGCTGGATTTTATCTACAATAAAAATTTGGTCACTTGCTTTTAGTTGTGAAAAAAAAAGAAAAAATGGTTAAAATGGCAAAAATATGAGCGATGTTCACGAGACAGGTTTCTGTTTCCATTGCAAGTATAAGACAAATCTATCAGGATACTACACCTTGATTTCCACACACTGTAATGTTTTCTTCATCAGCTGTAAAAATAGTCCAAGAAACATTCTTTTGCACACCCACACTCAAGCTTCATCTGCCATAGTGTACATGCCTGTGGTCTAATCGCTTAAACGTTTCACTTTTGAAATGTTCAACAGTTATCACACTGAAAATTGTACTTGGATTCAGACCACTGCTAAAAAAAAAGTCCACTTTTAATTAATCACGCTTTCATTTCTTAACAGAAGCTCCTAGGACACGAGGGAGCGAAGAGAAATGTTCCGCTTTGACTATGCAAGAGTATATTTTACAAGAATTACTCCAAAAATTCAAGGCTATTTTTACAGTGATAACTTTGGTATTTGATATTATTAAATTATCATGGCCCCTCAATGGATGTATTGTATGTATACATATGGAAACAGGACACTCAAATCCCATCACAGACGAAATAAATAAAAAAAGCTTCAGTTATAAATGTTTGGAAATTTCATCAAGCTTCGAAGCTGCTGAAGGATTAAAGTGCTGAGAAGTTTAGTCCAAAGAAAAGACAGTCATCAAAATAAACCACGAGGTTTGAATCTTTAACATTTTCTTCATTCCAGATCGAAACAGAACTACAGTGATACAAGCGAATGAAACGACTCAAGGACACACAACCGCACACTCACAGGAACTTATTTATGACGGAACGTGGGTGTGTATGAGAGAGAGAGACAGCATGCCTGCAAAACATATTTCACTTAATGTTTTGATTGACAGCTAGGCCTATTAATGCAATGACACTTTCCAAACATTGACTGAAGAAGTTAAAGTTGCATCACCACTCCTAGTAATGCAATCAATGAATGAGAGATATTTGACACTGACACTATACATCTTCAAACTGGTATTTCATTGAACAAAAAGAGGCCAGTGTACATGACATGCTCTCACATTACATGAAAACTGCATTGAATTATATGTACTTGTCTGTAATTGTTTCGTGGTGCTGCGTGTAATAGCACATTATTCTCGTTTTTATGCGGTATATTATAGCAATGTAATATGAGTGACATGGACAGTTTGCAGTTGGGGTATCAGAGTCATATTAGAGAGTAAGATCACTACACAGAAGTCATTTGGACCTGGTGTTGCACAGCTCAAAAACAGACTGAATTAAAGGTTCAGTTGTGTGTTGTCTGGCTAGTAGGTTAACATTAGTGTGGCACGCAGCAGGGACTGACACTGACATTTGGGTAACAAATTGTACAGACTGCTAATTTATCAGCGGTTGGTCCGAAAATTGCTGCTCTGTTTCCTAAGGCCTTTGAAATTCACATCCAAATGTACGGTAAGGTTTATAAAAGGAGACAGGACGATTTCATAGCCAAATGTGGTTGTAGTTGTGCCTAAAAATAGACGTCTTGGTTAGTTTACATTACAGAGGACAACTTCAGAGAATAAAAAATCATAAACTTTTAATGATAAAATCTGCTAAATGTAAAATGTCAAGTTGGTAGGTAAAGTAACCCTAAACCAGACTAAAAACAATTAAACAACAAATACATATAAAAAAATAATGATAAAGATATATTTGTGGATTCTCAGAGAAAGTGCAATATTGGCTAATATTAGATGTTGTATAATATTTTGGTATTGACTGATGGTCGATTCTCATTTTTTTTACACTATTACACTACCATTCAAAAGTTTGAGTAAGAAAGGTTAAATTTATCAAAAGTGACAGAACATATCTATAATGTTACAAAATATTTCAAATAAATGCTGTTCTTGTGAACTTTCTTTGCATCAAAGACAAAAAAAATATTAAGTACGGTTTTCAGCATTGATAATAATAAACGTCCACTTAAAGTTAATCTTTAAAACACTAATAATTTAATTTGAATAATAATTTGATTATAATAATTTAATAACACTGATTGTAATCTTTTGCAAATTTCAAAATGAATATCTTTACATGTAATGTTGTGATGACTAAATTCAATTTATTGATTGATTTTAGTTTGTTTTAATGTTTATTTTTAATTTAGACAAAATAGCATTGAATTTGTAATATTACCTATGAGCCAAACATGAAATCAAATCAATTATTGGCGTATATATATATATATATAATATGGCAAGATTTAACTTGTGGTAGAAATTTTAAGAAGCAATCTAAATACTTAAATCAATACGACATTTTAACCAGAGAACGGTTAACACTATAGTAATAGTAATGCTATTAGTCTGTTGGCTCTTTACAGAAGCGGCTGGGTGTGAGAAGGTGTCACCTTGACATGTTGTTTGTCATTTTCCTGTGTGAGGTCACACACCTGAGGTGTGACCCGCTTGTGTGTTCAACCACTTAGAGGAACCACGGTAACAGCCAGGCTTTGATCTGATTGGATAATTAGATCATGATTTTGAAAACCATAAAGGTCAGGTTAGGGTTAGGCTATAACCCTAACTGCAAGCATTCTTTATGTTTTATTAATGCACAAAATTACTTTTTCTTGCTTCATTTTCATTTATGTCTGATTTTATATGAAAGCTGAATAGCATCATTTAAGTTTACTGTTTATTGTACCACATGAGAGCACCATCTGGACTTAAAAAGCATATAACAGGACAGAGTTTATTGTTTTTAAAAAAATGCCCACTGGTTTCCCTCTCTCTGTCTCCTTTAAATAATTTGGACCATAATATGCTCTGACACAAAGTTTGCTTTAAAAACCAAAGAGGCATTTGATGAGCATTGAGTAAAATGAACCTGTTCATTAAAAGAGAGAGACAGAGAGCGCAGAAACCTGATCTTATAATGCCGGCCAGATTGGCTTACAGTGGCCCCCATATCATATACAAGCTTTCATCTTCCCGTCGCGCTACGCCATAGTTCTCTCTCCACACTGCTGCCTCTGCAGGCGCCTGATTAATAAATTGTCCTTGATAAATATTACATTTCGTTCCATACCCACATCTGGAAGTGATAACGGCCCTTCCTTGAAAACGTACAGCAAACGAAGGCCCTGCAGAGCTTATACGTTAGAGCATCAATAGTTGTAAAGAACGGCAATGTTCAGGCGTGTTATCGGACAGGCTAAGAATTTGTCTTTTGTAAATTCAAAACAGGCTTGAAAGTGGGGGAGCGATTGTGGCTCACAGAAAACTTAATCATCATTTCAGACAGGTTCGTTCTTCCAGGCCTTTGTTCCAACCTCTCATGTGGCAATAACTTTTTGTGTGTTTTCATTGCACAAGGGAATATAATTTGCTGGATTCCATCTTGAAAAGTTTCCACCATCCTGCGTACGGTTTCAACATGGTCAGTTCCATCATTTGGGAAAGATTGCCTTGTCCCGGCGCTGTCGTGTGCATGGACGTTCATAAGGGCATCTGTTCTTGGACGACGTGTCCGCTCCCTATAGTCATTAGCCTATCTCAGACAGGGAAATCGAATGAATCTGAATAAAAATACCAACGCTAATGTTATTAATTGTGACGAATGACTTGGATAACACAGCTTGCCTGGAAACATAAATAAATAAATAAATAAAGTGCAACGTTTTCCTCTAGCAAAAATTATCTTGTGCTGAAAGGACAACGTGTCACATGTGTGCTAAATGAAACAAAGGCAAAAATAAATAGATTATCAACAAGACAAAAAATTGCGTGGACAGAAAGAGAGGGATGGACTTTGGCGCTGTCTCAGAGCCAGCATTATCAATACTGAAAGTGAGAGGAATGTTTTTACAGAAGGGGATTGTAATAGACTGAATGGGATGACAAAGCACACAGTGAGAGAGTGAAGAAAGGGAGGGAGAGGAGAGAGGAAGAGAGAGAGAGGAGAGAGGAGAGAGAGAGAGAGAGAGAGAGAGAGAGAGAGAGAGAGAGAGAGAGAGAGAGAGAGAGAGAGAGAGAGAGAGAGAGAGAGAGAGAGAGAGAGAGAGAGAGAGAGAGAGAAGAGAGAGAGGCATGCAGTAAGCAAAAGCAGATTGCATATGTTTTATAGAGATCACTGAAACAGTTCACAATGTGTCTTCGGTCAAACTATATAGAGCAGCAGGACTTACTCAGGCATCACGTTTCTGTCATTTATAAAGTCACTGTCTTAAAGGGTACCTATTATGGCATTTAAAATGTTGCTAATATTGTTCTGGGAGTCCCCAACAACAGTTTTACAAGCATGCAATGACAAAAAACACTTTTGTTGTCTTATAATATGCATTTATTTTTACCTGATTTGCTCACCGACTCCCATATGAATCGTTTAGCGAGTCATTTTTCCAAACCCCGCCTTTGCGTGACGCTAATCTGTGGTGATATGTTAGACACCCAGCCGACGGGGTGTCATTGGTTGTTGCGCTAGATCTTACCCAGATACAACAGTGCTATTTTCTGATTGGCTAACAACACCAGACGAACAACACCAGAGGAGACCAGGGTTGCCAGGTCTGCACAACAAAACCAGCCCAATTGCTCATCAAACTAACTCAATCACGGCCAAAAATATTCAAATAGCGTTCCCGGGTGTTTCCTCAATAACAATCATGTTCCAGTGGATAAAACAATCGCGTCAACCAGCGTGCACTACACAAACAACCCGCGGAAACAGTGCAGGCATACCACCTGGCAACACTGGAGGAGACGCGCTTGAATCCTGCCGGTTCCACAGTGAGTGAGTTTTGGGCACTGCGGCATATTAAATATATTGCAAATAGTTTTTCAGCGTGAGAAATACAATGTGTGGCCGGAGAGCGTGACAAAAGACCGAAATGAGTGACTGTCACGCTCAATGCGTGATGCGTGACACTCGAGAGCCCTGTGACAACTCCATTAACAACGACAAACACTTCACATATTTCAATACAATTGACTTTGAAGACCTAAGTTAGCTGCTAGAAGCTGCGCTGTGCCTGTGCGTACACAACACACAAAATAATTATAGAACATGATACAAACATAAAAGCAACAGCCTACTTACAGATTGTGATTCGGAGAAGGAAGCTGATCCAAATAAACTCGGTACTGAACCTCCCTCCTTCAGTATCAGCCGGCTCGCAAATTCATACTTTATAGCATTTAGGTTTGTGAAGCAATCATCTTCAAAATGACGCGAACACAGAACAAGTTCGGGCTATAATACTTCTGTGGTATAGTTATGAACTGTAGCCACTGTCTTCAAATGCTCCTCACTGGGCAGATGAAAAAAGTTTGCTTTTGCGTCGCACTTCAAAACACAGCAGCGTCTCGTCGACATGATGTTTTCCCTGGTGTCTCCTAATGCAATGAGTGGGCGTATCTTATTCAAATAACTTGTACAAGTGACGTACGAAAGTGCATGCTCCGTCTATCGATTCATATCAACGACTCAGAGTCGACTCTTACTTTTGAGAGATAATAACTTTGTATACGGTGAACTTTCATATTTAAAACTTTGCAGGATGTTTTCGTTCACTTAGATCTATGTTACACACTACATGAAAGGTAATTTTCAAAATTCCATGATAGGTACCCTTTAAGGAATAGTGACCCTAAATGACACCAAAAAGAAAATAATACAATATAAAATAATAGAATAAAATAGAAGGAAGTCATACATTACTTGTATGCACTGTAAAAAGTGATCAGTTGACCTAACTTAAAAAGTGAGGAAACCCGCTGCCTTAATTAAGTAAATAAACTTCATGCGTAAGTGAAAAAAAAAAAAAAATCTTAAGTATGCATTAAGTTTATTTACCTTATAATTTTAAGGCAACAGACTTCCTTTCACTTTTTACACTGTGTGATGTACAGATTGAAACTGAAGTAATATTTACATATTTAAACCCCTAACTTCAACTCTAGCAATGTTTGATTTAATGCCTGATCTATTCAACGAATGAAACGATTCGGCTCACAAAACTGCCTTGAATGATTTGTTCAGAAATCAGAGTGATGTGACTTTTGATTTCGACTCAAACTGATGTAAATATCTGTGAAATCACTGATTTTTAATTTTCGTATGACTTGAAAAGTATTGGAATGATGTCCACAAATCGACTGACTGATGATACTTTAACAATGCCTTTAAATCATTTTTATAGCTTGAAAGTTTGGAATGATATGAAAGTGAATAAATGCATATTTTTATTTTTTGGATGAACTATCCTTTTAAGAGACCCTTATTTCCATGTTTGACCATTAGCAATTGTACACACTCATGAAAGGTAAAGGCATGAATGTCCTCTGGTCATCTGTGCTGTTGACTCACACATTTCCATTGTGTAAGCAGATTGATGGGCCTGCAAACTGTTCTGTGGAGAACACACTGTCTCTCCCATGCATGGTCCATAAAACTTCTCTCTTGTTACAGAGAAATAAAAATAAAATAAAAAAACAATAAAAAAATCTCAGAAATGAAAAATAAGGCCTTCTGTTCAAAAATCAGGGTTGCGCATCTGTTTAGAGACAGGAAGAGGGAGGGCAAATACAATCAGCAGCATTATACAGTCATGCATCGGGGTATTTTACTGATCATCTTAATGAAATGGAATATCTGGAGTTCATAAACTGTGCAAAACACTTCCACATTCACAAAAAAATTCATGTAATGTAAGCTGATGACAGACAGACTGATCTCTCTGAATAAACCCTGATCGCTCTCTCGTTTCCTCGAAGAGATGCTCCTTCAACAGACAAAGGGAAGAATAGAGTGCTCTGTCTCTCTGTCTCGCTCTGTGAAAAGTGTTAAGCGGATCTCTTGAGACTGTTGAATGGGAGAGAGAAGTGTTCATCCTCTTCTTCCAGTGACATTTAATCCCCAGGATCTGAAAACCACAGAAGTGCTCACGACTAACACACCCGCTGAGCAACAGTCTGGACAGATGTGCCACAGGGTGGCTCCCAGACACTCAGAAAGAAAGAAATCAAGCAAACAAAAATGTCTGCTTGGTGTTTGTGGCCACATGAAATTCCAACAGGATTCTGTAATAATTTGCCAGGAATTTGTCTCAGTGAAAGATTGTGTCAGACAGAGCAAATGCCTTCAAGCCCTACATATAATTAACAAGCTAATCCCACTTCTCTCTTTAGACAATGTTCAGAGACTCTCTTTAAATCCCTGATAGACATTTAGACCCCATTTACACCTGGAATCAACATCTGCTTTGGGTGAACTGATCACAAGTGCTCATTGCTAAATACAGGCGTAAATGGGCCCCTAAACATTTTGTGATCGTATCGCTCAAACACTCACAAAAGAAAACACATGGGTTGTGCCATGTCAAATATATCCACAAAACACATGCTATCGTATGTGTGTATTGTCTACTTTCTAGTGTCTGAAACCATTTGAATCTGCTTACTTGTGGAAAAACATGTGTTTCTTTGTTAGTTTCTTTCAAGTTTACTGGACAGACAGTGGCCCTAAAACATATTTGGACATTTGCGCCACTCTGAAAACGTACGAATGCTTCTTTTACAGAAGAATATCACACAAGATCAGGTTTCTGCATTTTTTTTGTCTCACTCTTTTAATGAACAGGTTCATTTTACTTAATCAGTTTTAAATGATAAAACGTAAGATATATACCACTCAAAATGGAAAAAAAGTTAGCTACCTTCTGTTTGCCAGACTTAGTGAAACCTGAAATCGATTTCATTACCAAAAATGGCCTATGAGACCCAATTTTTGAGAATTATAGCAAAAATGTTTTTTTTTTTGCTTGCAGATGATTCTTTTCTCAAATGCGATGACATTCATTCATTTTAAGTGTGACTTAGCTGTCCAAATACATTTTGAAGCTACTGTATTTTCTCTGTATTTTTATGTGAGCATGGGGCATAAAGCCTCATAACTTAAAACACAGCATGTGTGCAAAACATCCCTCCTCTCGTGCGCAATATCTAAACCCTTTTGTCATCCCCGTACATGTGTGAAAGACAGCACACGGCAGATATCAGTCAGTGCATGTGTTTGCGAGCACGCAAAGGTGTGTAAGAGAGTCGCGGAGCTCGCAAGTCTCAGTTAAAGCACTCTATCATCTGATTGTCAAGAGCAGCAATTATCACAGGCTTCTTTGCAGTCCACATACCGTCTTTTCATTCTGCAGGGACCCTGTTCAAACAGAAGCTTCTAGACTGTCAATAAAAAAAGACCAATATGAACCTTATAACAAACAAGCCTCTTGACGCCTGCCGTGACCCTGGTTCAAACGGAGTGAAGACAAGCCTATGCACAGAATGTCTCTGACACCCTTGAGCCGCTGCGATTTTAGAGAAGGTGTGGCAATGTGTTTATTTTTCATTTGATGTATTTAACTTTGCACCTAATGCACAATGGCCTGCAGTCATGTCAAACAATTGAAAATCTATCTATCTATCCATCCATCCATGGCTATATATCTGTCAGTCAGAACACACAAACGCAAACTCTACCCAGACTGGACACATTAAAAACTAAACAAAATCCAGTCAAGGTCATCATCATCCTGAGCATTCAACAATGTGAGGATAATATCACCCCACAACACCACAAAAGCACTATGCAATTAGACAATATAAAAACATGTCTATAAAAAGATTCAAAAGTTAATTGAATAATAATAAATGCTGATTTTTTTAGACGTTCTATTCAAAGCGCAAATGTTTTCAACATTTATAATAATAACCAATTTTACTGGAGCACCAAATCATCATATTAGAATGATTTCTGATGGATCATGTGACACTGAGAACAGACACACCGCGAAATTTCAGTTTTGCAGCACAAGAATAAATTACATTTTAAAATATATTCAAAGAGAAAAAAGTTATTATAATTTTTATAATATATGACATAAATACAGTTTTACTATATATTTGATCCAATAAATGCAGCCTTGGTGAGCATAAGTGACTTCTTGCAAAAAAATTGGAAAATCTTACCTAACCCAAACTACTGATTGGTAGTGTAAAAATAAATTATATAGTTGTAGCTTCTTGTGTAACTCACACTAACATCTTCATCAAAAGGGTGCATTTAATTAACTACTTAAAATTATGAGTCGCTTACAAAAGGTTCCCTAACACAGGAAATTAGTGTTTTCATCAGTGTATGTCAGTCTAGGTCTGTGTTGTGGGATAAATGGGCGCTACTGTCCAAGTAATGTGTCAAGTTTAACAAAATCACAAGCCACAGCGTCGCATTGTCACCCCTCACAATGTGCTGCTGTGACAAGGTGTGTTTCACACTTACAACTTGTGATCTTTCACTTCTGTTATCAAGGTAGTTGAAGCAAAGCTCACAATGACTGAAATTCAGCATTGTAACGACAAATGGACAGAACGGGACAGAACATTTAAAGCGATTGAATGAGAGACACCCACTGGGGGTGATTTTGAATCCCACTGAGAATAAGACACCAAATGGCTCAGATAAGATCATCACATTCAAACACAAGAAAACTTGTTCTGTACTTTTGGCTAATGCTGCTCTTCCTCATGGAATCGAATATTTAATACATCTGCATATTAAAACAATGTATCATTATTATACACAGGTATCAAAAGTAATAGATAACCAGTGATTTTTTTTTCTAATTGTATTCTTAATAGTTTTGCATTACAAATTACATCATCATCATAACAATCTGCATTAAACCTACAGTATGTATTAAAAATAAATACCAAATTTCATTGTGGTCTCACACTTTTTGACCATATTATATATATGTGTGTTGAATGTTCAGTTTTAATGTTATAATTCTTATTGAGCAAAGATTAAACATTTATTGATTGCATTGTATGGAGTGGAACTATGGTTGGATGGGAATAGGACCTAAAATAGCCGTAGTTATTCATAATGGGTGCTGAGAGCGCTGGGGCTGCAGGGGACGCGCTAGACCACAGCGGGACGGTGAATGTAAAGCTCAGTGCCACTTCAAGATAAATACCTGTGACTTTTGAAGAGGCTCTCTGGTGACTATGCTAAACTATTACCTCAGCTGGTGAGAGATCACACACATTTAGAGAGGAGAGACAAACCCTAAACACTCACAACAGAGCTGGAATACACAGGCAGTCTGGTTCATTTGTACGTACACACACACACACACACACACATGTATACGCTGTTACCTCATTGGCAAAAATGTCCCCACAAGGACAAGGATTCAGATATGCTATCTTTGGAGACATTTGTCCATAAGTAGTTCCATACGTGCCCCACACCACACCACACGCACACGCACCGCACACGCACACCACACGACGCACCGCACACGCACACGCACACACACACACACACACACACACACACACACACACACACACACACACACACACACACACACACACACACACACACCATTGATCAATAAATCAATAATATAGAAGTTGGCCACTGCATCCATCAGAAAATGTTGTGAAAGTGGACAAAGGGTGAAAGAGATGATAGAGAAAGAGAGAGGGGGAGGAAACAAAAGATCAGAGAGTGTGTTTAACAAGGGGACCCAGCCTGCGCTGATATTTGCTTAAACTTTGCCAAAAGAAAGCGTACAGAGTTCTGAGGTTTCGGGGGTGAGGGTGTGGGCGTGTGTGCGGTTTGGGATGACAGGATAAATGGATTACTGACCATAACAAATAAACCTACGTCATACCGTTTGGCTTGGCGGGACGAGCCACTTTCCAGTACAAAACTCCTGAGACGGTAGGACATATGAGGTCTGCCAGTGACCTTACAAATGGACACATCACAAGCCACGAAAAAACCAAACCAAATTGCTGGATATTCAATATGCTTTAATAGGATTTAGAGAAGGAGGCAAGTAATAATCTCCCGCTGTTGTTGTGGATGGATGAAAGCATCCAACAAAAACTCCCCTTGCACAAGTTCTGGATTGACGAGATAGAGAATTCACATACCAAACAGGGTCTAAACGTCGTCCTAAAGCATTTCTTCTGATGTAAATACATGCAACAAGGGTGATCTTCATTTTCATGTTCGATCCAAGACATTCATTAGATTTAACTGACAAAATTTCACTATTCCATCAAAGTTGCGCTTCGTTACAGCTGTTAGGCTGCAAGGCAAGCCTTCCATAATGTATACAGACTGATGTTAAAGAGAGTGTGTGAGAGAGATTACGCTTGTGATTTAGTTAAGCAGTGTTAGAACTGTGCATTTAAAATGTAAATATCTCACTCCTTCTTTTCTCCAGGTCTGGAGGCCAAACATGACATGTAAGCGCTCTCTCACTCCGGATCTCTGCAAAAATAGATCATGTCACACTCCGGAATGTAAACTCAAACTAGGGAGCAAATTAGTCGGCCACAAATGATTGCTAAAAGTATGAAGTTTTCCACAAAAGCTCCCGGTGGAGGGGTTTGCCGAGGGCATGGAAATCAGACCCGCACATGTTTCGAGTTGAGGAGCGAGGGGGAAGAGGAAGGGGTGTGTTCGAGGAGTGTTACAGGCTCTTGTCTTCTGCGAGAGGATGGAGGAGAATGAAAGGATGAGAAGCTTCTGTTCTTCAGAGCTAGAATACCGATGGCAGATCTTCTCAAATCCAAACTTTCATCACTGAGATTGACTTAAAAATTACAATTAAAGGCCAGATGAATAAAATTACCCTGCGTGTAAACAAGGATCACACGGGTGAATCCACTAAACCGTTGCACCATGTCTTAGTTAAAAATCATTAAATATAAGGGGTTCTGGTTCCTTAGTGGTTCTATTCATTCATTTCTTCAATTAACTAAAAATAATCGACATATAACAGTATTTTTTTTCAGGAATGGACTATACTGTTTGTGCTTAATATTTTCAAATCATTAAACACCAAATGATTCAGTCATTCATTATACTGTGATCACACTCTCTGTTTAGCATAGGGGTGTTAAGAGTAGAGCCAAAACTCATTGCTTCCAGTATTTATTTATTTCTTTAAATGTGGAACTGGTTCTCGATATGCCAAATTGCTGTATTCTGCCGCATCCTTCCCAACTTCGCACTCAAAACCAGCCTGGAAGATGGGGAAATGCGTCATGTAAATTAGGTTCAGCACTAATTTTTTGAGCAGGTTGGCACCATTACCTGATGCTTTGCTAAATGTTCTCTGATTCAATGCAGACAGTGCGCACAAATAAACCACTCTATCAGCGAATGCAGTTAAAAATTCCACCCACAATGTGCTGTCAGAAGCGCAATCAGGGTTTAGTTTATTCTTGTTCATCTAAGAGCAAACCTCAAGAAAACCACTGATTGTGTAAACATAAACCTCCATCGTGTAAGGTACCACATGTGTGAATTTGACACTCCTCACTGCAATTGACATCCAGTATAGTGCCACGGTGAATGCAGAATGGTTCCTGTCAGGTTATAGTAACACTGCCTTTAAGGTCAATCATGGGAAATGTTTAGGAAGTTCTCTGAAAGCTAACATATGCAGCGTAATGGCTACAGTATGAGGGCTTCACAGACTTCCACTGTACACATGATATACTCAAGCGATCACTGTTTAGAGCAACCCATTTCCTCTCAAACACAAATCTATCTGGCTCACAAGGTGTATTTGTGTGTATAGAACAGAGCGGTTGTACTATTGTGTGGTGAGATGTTCCTGTGTCATTGTTTCCAAATGTTAATTCTGTGCAGAACACCATGTACCCAGACATAGGAGCGCTAGAAATCGGTTCAGTTATGGGTATATTCAGACTGGCATGTTCCCGCAGCACTCTTCTCCAGAGACACAGTGAAACTGATGGAAACCCCGCAAGCCAAGAACAAGGTCATATTTTAGAGCAATTACTACACTAACAGAGGCTTTGCATGAAAATATGTGTTGCATTACCAGATGACCCCAAATGTAATGAAATTCATGAACAGAATTTGAATTTGATCTCATTTCTACATGCCATGTGAGATCACTTATACTACTAAATTAGGCAATTACAGTAAATATAAGCATTATAATTATATTAATGATATAACCACATGTTCTGAGAAAATTGAAAGTACTTTTTTATGTGTTGAGTACCAGAGATCCCAGTGCTGTAAATTTAAAAATAACAAGAATTTAAAAATTAACCTTTCCATTTGCTTATCCAATCAATTCATTCATATTTTTAAGCTGGGCAGACAGTTTATAAATGCGACTTATCTAATTTAGTAACATTGTTTATATTTGGGGTCAATTTGATAATTTGAATAAATAAATAAATAATTGTAAAATTAATTAATACAAATAAAACATAAAATATTTATAATTATAATAAAACACATTAAAAATAAAATAAAAAGATAATAATAATAAAATAAATAAAAAGATTAAAAAAAAAATAATAATAAAAAAAATATATCCATGTAATTTAGCTGGGGTCTGTCTCTAAGCCCCCAAACATAAGTAGTATTTGTAATGGATAACATTTGAAGCATGCTATCAATTTCTTTTTAAAATAATCCATTCTCATAAGACAGGAAAAGTATTAATATGTAACCAAAATGCCATTAAAACAGCATTTGGGTGTCTCAGACCCCATTCAGAACATTAGGCTTAAACAAATCATTATACAAATACAATTTTCTACACAAAGAAACATATTGTTCATGCTAACAGGTATTTAAGTTATAGTGTGAATGTCAGCATCAATAATGCATAAAAAAGTTCAAATTACAAAATTGCTTCAATTCAAATCTTGGAAAAATGTCACTTTAAAAATCAAAAACCTGGAAGAATCGCTGCTAGGAAAATACAGTTTTCTCTCAGCGTTAATATCAGAACTTGCGTCTGGTAATTGAGGGGGGGACGTCAGGCGTCCATTAACCCTGTCAGGTATGATTAATGTGGATGCCTCGCCCCACGGTTCACCCCTCGTGTGATGGACAGGCCTGATGTGATTGGTCACAGCTCTGGTAGCGAGTGATGGTGATTCGCTGACATTGTGGTGAGGTGTGTGGTTTGGATGGCGATTTGATTACATGTGTAACACAGAGGGGAAAACCACTCAACAACGAAACGAGAACCGCACTGCTACTCTCAGAGAAAGGCAGACAGGAACATGGGAGTTAGAAAAGCCACAGCAGGAGATGCCGGGCAGTTCAGCGAGGCGGTGGACGAGTGAGGAGGGATAGATTTGTGAATGACACAAACCAAGTTCTCCTACCAGTCATCAAAAGTGGTCCGGGTTGAATGTACCACGGATGAACCCAGGTTGTAAAAATGATGGCGTAAACACATCTGCGTTCAATTGGAAGTTCTTTATCTTTGAGATTCTGACAGATACTCTGTTATTAAAATCATCTTTCATCCCGTATTACATACTGCTGGAGAATATGGTGATATACGTTAGCAAACCAACCAATCTCACCAGGATTTTCTTGGTAAGCTTGAATGTTTTGATGGAACTTTCTGAGATCCACTGATTGGAAACCTGCTATTTTCTAGTCTAGTAATTCCTTTAAAGGGAGCAGTTTTCCTTAGGGATCGTTTAAATCTTTCTCTCTCTGAACTGGGCGTATCTTTCTACTGTAACTCATTTGTGAGAATCTTACTGACTTCCTCTTCCTGTTTCACAAATCACGGAAATACGGGGTCAGATATGTGTCATGCATATCCACTGAGCCGAAAAAGATATTGTAGCATCATCACGCAACAAGTCAGCTGTTAGTTACAATACATACAAGACCATTTATACAGTCAGAATCTGCATATAAATGGTCATTTTTTAGATACAAATGTTATATAACCATTATAACTTCCTCAATGTTATAACTTATATTGTTAACCACCTGCTTATCCACAAACAATCACCAGGAACACTCACATGAGACACAATTTGAAAGCTTAAAAACTAAACTTTCTGGAAACACCATGCAGACACTAGCCTTTTGAAAGTTTACTAATTTGGCCTAAATCAATGTTGGGACAAATATGAACATAAAAATACATGTATTTGCCAAAAGCAACATACTGTTTATCAAACAACAAAACCAACACATATACAAAACACACATCGATGCACTTTTACATATAATGCTCAAGCAATTATAAAATAATTTCAGCTCTGGGAACTGGCAGAGAATCATCTCTGCTGTTGAGAATGGTCAAATCCTTGCCTCTGACAACAATTGATATTTTTTTGTAGACATTTATGTGTGCTTTCTCAGAATCCCTCTGAGAAGTCAAACGTCTTTCTGCTGGTGTTGGTGGATGGAGAGTTTGACCTGACAGTGAAGAGACAGCAGATAAGACGTCTAACCGTCTGAACCGGCACGTCGAAGAAAGATACGAGCTCAAGTTTGTCCTTTGCTCGGCCTGAGACACTCACTACTCTGTTTAGCTTGATTGTTCGCCATGGCAACATAAGACGAGAAAATATTTGATAGCAGAAATCCAGGCCAGACAGAGCCATAATTAATTGCTTATAAAAACATTCACCTGCCAAGTGCTGTAGAACATGAACCTTTAGTATATCCAGCATCATACGCCAGGAATTTAACATAAAATATAGAGACTAAGTTACTTGCTCTTGATAGAGCTCTAACAAGCTACCCGACCCAAAGTTGTGAGAACTCTACATTTGGACCGAAATGTTCCCAGATTCACATTGTGTTAGTGAAGGACCAAGCCTAACATTGTTCAATCGTGATCCCATTTTAACACATAATTTAATATCAGTGAGGGAGAAAATGAAACTTGCATCATAGATTAAGCTAAGTAGACCCTAGTCTCTCTCTCTCTCTCTCTCTCTCTCTCTTCTCTCTCTCTCTCTCTCTCCTCCTCTCTCTCTCTCTCTCTCTCTCTCTCTCTCTCTCTCTCTCTCTCTTCTCTCTCTCTCTCTCTCTCTCTCTCTCTCTCTCTCTCTCTCTCATCTCTCTCCTCACTCCACCACACACACACCACACACACACCACACACACACACACACACACACACACACACACACACACACACACACACACACACACACCACACACACACAAAGTGGCAGCTGCATTATATTTCAAATTTATGAACATATAAAAATAGGGGTAACTAAAAGCAGTGGTGCAGCAGGTGACCTGGCCTGTGTGTGTGTGTGTGTGTATGTGTTTGTGTGCGTGTGTGTGTGCGTGTGTGCGCGTGTTCATAAAAGTGGTGATGATGCAGAGATCCAGGCCTGTGTTGGTTCATAAAAGCAGTGGGATATAGGGAACAAGCACTCCACTGGCCTTAAGGGAACTTTTGGCAATGAGATGATGTCACCAGTGATTGGTGTGTGGGTGTAGGTCATGTTATTTGCTTTTATTACTTTTTAACAAATTAATTTGCACATATTGGACTATATTCAGGGTACAAATTACACAATAGCCTTCAGGGGGGTCAATGATTCGGGGTGGGGGGGGTTGGTCACGGACGGTAGATATAAATATATAAATATATACAGTATATATATATATATATATATATATATATATATATATATATATATATATATATATATATATATATATATATTATAACCATTTTTACACTGCAAATGTGGTACAGAATCTGCATCTGACATGGCATTTATGTTTATTTAAGAATAAAAAATACAAAGAAGGTGTACACATCCCAAACACCCTAACTGGGCCCAACCTCTTATGTATTAACCCAGTGTTTTTTAGATTGATTTACATTTTTAAGGCTCTTTTAAGGCTTGTATAATAAAAGGCCTCTGTTATGATTGGCTAACATTTCATAAGTATCAATGCACTATTGCAAGTAAGTGTTTTGAAAACAGTATCCATATAAAACCGTAATTTACAGACAAAGCATTATGAAATGGTTTACTTACAATTTGCACTTTAGTTGCTATCAGATCCCATATAGCTAGCTGCTTTATCTCTCAACAAAAGTTTATTTGTGAACTCTCCATTACACTGTGCGTCCTTTACAAAACAATCTGTGGTCAAATTCTCTGAACAAACATAATCCTCCAAGGCGATCCATCCAGAACACCTGCTGTCCATCCCGGACACAAGGACACAGAATAAACCATCCATAAAGTGAATGAAGTATTCCATGAAGTTTGGAGATAGATTGCTGCTTGTTTGCTGAAACTTTTTTATGTATTTAAAGAGCAGAGAAGAGTCTTAGCCTGGTAACTGCTGTCATAGCCAATATACTGTTTTACATATCCTGATGTTAGCGCTTTATCTTTTATATCATGAGATTTTGGCCAAATGTATTCAACAACAAGAAAAACTGAGCACCCACATTCATAGCTACAATACACTTTATAACCTGTAAGATGATGAAACCTTAATGTGATGCATTTACTGTCTTAGATGCGGCTAATTGTGGACAAAACGCATATCTCTGCCCTTCGCTGGTAAAAAACCTTATAACACAATTTTATCTTGATTTTCATAAAATGTCATCATTATAATGACAAGTGCATGTATCAGATCATAGTAGCCTATATAAAGCCACAAAACCAACTTTGACGACACAGTGTTTAATTAGGCTAAAAAATAAGAGGTGTCAGGCAGACGGTGACAATATGTCAATTTGTTGTTTTATCATCACCACGAACATCATATAGCTAAACACTGGGCTAGATGGATTGATAGATGGATATGGTAAAATGGTTAGATTAGGGTTAGAAGGGGATGGAGGGATGGATGGATGGATGGATGGATGGATGGATGGATGGATGGATGGATGGATGGATGGATGGATGGATGGATGGATGGATTTAAACTCCAATATGAAGTTAGCAGAACTTTAGATGTTGTACTTACTAAACTTAAACACACACAAAAACACATATGTGACATTATTTTACATACTAGCTTTTATATTGTTATTGTACTAAAGCAAATAATTAAAAAATAATCTAGAATGTTTTTTAAGATTTTTAAGTTTACAACAAATCTTAAATCCACACTCAGATTTTTGTTCCCTTGGCATTTTTTTATAAAAGTGCTGTCAATAAAATAAAAGAACTGAAATGAAAATAGCAAAATAAACTCATGATTTCTGTCCAGTCTTTAGAATGAAAACTTCTAAATTATATATCTAAATAACATATTTAATCAATATCTTAAAGGATAATTCCGGTATTTAACACATTGAGTCTATTTTCTAGTTTGTTTTGGATGAACTGGTGGACTTTTGACAATGGGTCCTGTCTCGACTTTTTGACTATTTTAGGATCGCCTCTGACCGCTTCAGAGTGGCTGTCTACGAGCATACTCAAACATGTCCTTAAAACAACCCACACTGAAAAAAACAATAAGTAAAATGTACTTGATTTAATCAAGGCAAGTTTTTGCACTAATATTTTTTGAGTAAATTTCACACATAGAATTAAGTAAACTCTACTTAACTAAATTAAGTGAAAGTAACAAAAGAAATTAAGTAAGTTTTACTTATTTAAAAAGCTGAGTAATATCTATTTGGTTTAAGTTTTCTTAGTATTACATTTCACTCTAACATTGAATTAAACTACACATTTTAAGTATGTGATATACTTAGAAACATCTAAGTAATCGATACAATGGATATAGTGTGTATCACCATATCTTTCCTTTAAAAATAGTATGTGTGAACACAGAGACCTCAATACTTGGTAGACAATATACAATGACGGTAACATTTTATGGATCATTTTGTGTTTGAATGTGTAATTTTAAGTAGAAAATGAACACCAAATGTCACAAAATGGCAAGTTACTAAACCTAACAACAAAAGCATTGATTAAATAGTGTAAATACAGCTGGAAAACAGTGAAAAATCAACCTCATTAATTATTCAAGACCCAGTGCATGATGGGAACTCCAGTATCAGAAATATTGAGTAAATTTACTTAATTTTATAATGTTGATATTTACGCTTTCATTTCTACACGATTGAATTGAGTACTACTATAGAATTTACTTATTTTTTTAAATTCTTGCCTGAACTAACTTTTTCATGTAAATTACATTGTTTTTTTCTGTAGTATTTACTTCACCACAAAATCATTTTTATCAGTGCATAACGTTAGTTTTCAAAACTGTGCAACTCACCGAGTGGTTAGTTGTGTTCGTTGATGATCAAAAACAAATATATCGGCGCAATGTATGCTTTCAATCTGTGTTATACTATAGTGGAACTATATTTTCAGATACCTCACAACCGCGTAAAAACTTCCGCTTGATATTTGAGTCTGAAGCGTTAGCACACTCCCGACCACTTGATGGCGACAACCACTTTGCCGCAGTTGCTCTGCTCATGCTAGCCTTCTGAGAGACGGAAAACCGAGAGAAAAGACTACAACCAAATGTAAACAGACCCCTTTCGGTATCCGGGGCGCAGTAATATCAACGAGCACTGAGTCCTTCAATAGACATCAATGGAATTTTAAAAAATGGCAAATAAAAACGACAGAAACTGTATTTCGCTACACTACTTATTTTGGATCATCAACAAACACCACTAACCACTCAGTGCGTTGCACAGTTTTGAAAACTAACGTTAAGGGTTGTTTTAAGGACATGTTTGAGTATGCTCGTAGACAGCCACTCTGAAGCGCTCAGAGGCGATCCTAAAATAGTCAAAAAAGTCGAGACAGGACCCATTGTCAAAATTTCTAAGTCCACCACTCTAGTTCATCCAAAACAAACTAGAAAATAGACTCAAAGTGTTAAATACCGGAATTATTCTTTAAGTTCACACTTTAACTCTGACATCCCTAAAATGCATTTTGTAAAATCTTTCTCTCTCTCTCTCAAATTTTCTATGACCCCCAAGGTTCCCCCTTGCAGCCCACTGGGGGTCACTGGGCCCCAGTTTGAAAACCCCTGAATACCATTGTGCCCCATGAAATCCAAACTGTCAGTGGTTATCACAGCCAGAGCAGCTGTATAAGGAAGAAATAGTATGAGACAGAGAGAAGGAAATGGAGAGAGACATGCTGGCCTGAATGCAGGAATGTATATGGCATTAAATGAAAATATTAATAAATTCTATATGCAGTCTCTTTCAAAGCAGTGATAATGAAGCACAATGAATCAGATTAAAGATCCAGATACATGCGCCTGTCCTGCTGTTTACACTTTTACATTCATAAAGAGCAAATAAACCATGGTGTCTTTACGAAATTTACGGTTTTAATAACAGATGATTAAGTGTATGAAAAAAGGGAGTAACAAAAGGAGAGGTATGTTACTGTGTTTTTTCTTTTGTGCAACATCTTCAACGCAGAGTTGCCAAATCATAGACAATGCGGAATTGTGCATGTTGTGTTTGGAAAACACCTCTCATTCTTTCAAAGTGCTTGGAATTGCGCTCAGTTGCCAGCGAATGGACAATATTGCTTTTGTCTCACAGTTCTATCTCTTCCTCTGCTCAGATTTAGAGTCTGATAACAGATGAGAAGATAGAGCACTGCATCGGCTGGACTGAGACTCGATCCCACTCCTATCAGGTAAACGTCTAAGCTGCTTTATAGGCAAATCTGGGTGGCGTCACAAAACATCCACATGCTGTTTGAACTGTGCAGCTGCTTGTCAGGTTTAATTAGAGAAAAGACAGGAAAGACTATGTGAAGGCAGATAACCAAAAGTTTCTCCAACATGTGGTTAACTGTCTCAGCAAATTCACAATTTAATATGCTATCTTCCTTTTTAAATCAGTACTATATACATATATATATATATATATATATATATAAAATATTATAATATATATATATAATATTTATATATAATATATATAATATATATATATATATATAGTTGTCAAATTGATTAATTCGATTAATCACATCTAACAAACGCTTTTTTTATGTATTTTTAAAAGTAATTATGTACCTAAAGGATTATTAAAAAATATTCCGTTACAATATAGTAGTAATGATTTTATGAATTACTTCAATGAGAAAATAGAAAGCATCCGAAACACAATTGTAAATGTACAATCCTCTATGGTGTCTTATGACTCGGCCTCAATTATGGCCCCTCTAGAACAACTACACCGCTTTACAACTATAGGACAGGAAGAACTAAATAAACTAATCATTGCATCTAAACCAACAACATGTTTATTAGATCCAATACCCACTAAACTACTTAAAGAAGTGTTACCTGTAGTGGAAGAGCCTCTTCTCAATATTATTAACTCGTCTTTATTTTTAGGTCACGTTCCAAAAATATTCAAGCTGGCAGTAATAAAACCTCTCATTAAGAAACCGCAATTAGATCCAAATAACCTAGCAAATTACAGACCCATCTCAAATCTTCCATTTATGTCTAAAATACTAGAAAAAATTGTGTCCGCTCAATTGTACTCTTTCTTGCAAAAAAATGATATCTACGAAAAATTTCAGTCGGGATTCAGACCGCATCATAGCACAGAAACTGCGCTAGTTAAAATTACAAATGATTTACTTTTAGCCTCTGACCAAGGCTGTATCTCAATACTAGTTCTACTTGATCTTAGTGCTGCGTTCGACACTATAGATCATAAAATACTCTTAGATCGACTGCAAAACTACACTGGTGTTCAGGGACAGGCATTAAGCTGGTTTAGATCGTACTTATCAGACCGTTACCATTTCGTCTGTTTAAATGGGGAAAAATCAAAGATAACATCAGTAGACTATGGAGTGCCGCAAGGATCTGTCCTAGGCCCTCTGCTATTCTCAATATATATGATGCCACTTGGTAATATTATAAGAAAACATGGAATTAGTTTTCACTGTTATGCTGATGACACTCAATTATATATCTCATCACGACCAGATGAAAACACTAACTTATCTAACTTGACAGAGTGTCTAAAAGATATAAAATGCTGGATGACGTGTAATTTCCTGCTATTAAATTCAGATAAAACGGAGGTATTACTTATTGGTCCAAAAAACTACCCACAAAATCCCCTACAATACAACTTTAATTTAGAAGGATGTCCTGTTACTTTATCCACTACAGTAAAAGACCTGGGTGTTATACTAGACCGCAACTTGACTTTCGAAAATCATATTTCATATGTTACAAGAACAGCCTTTTTCCACCTTAGAAACATTGCTAAGCTACGTAACATGCTATCTGTTTCAGATGCAGAAAAGTTAGTTCATGCATTCATGACCTCGAGACTAGATTACTGTAATGCTTTATTAGCTGGTTGTCCTGCATCCTCAATAAACAAGCTACAGTTAGTCCAAAATGCAGCCGCTAGAGTTCTTACTAGATCAAGAAAATATGATCATATAACACCAATTTTATCATCTCTACACTGGTTACCTATTAAGTTCCGTATCAATTACAAAGTATTACTATTGACTTATAAAGCTCTAAATGGTTTAGCTCCTGTGTATTTAACAGACCTTCTATCGCCCTACAATCCATCGCGCTCTTTAAGATCACAAAATTCGAGGCTTCTGGTCGTTCCTAGGATATCTAAGTCTACTAAAGGAGGGAGGGCGTTCTCACATTTATCTCCTAAACTCTGGAATAGCCTTCCTGATATTGTTCGAGACTCAGACTCGCTGTCCCAGTTTAAAACTAGATTAAAGACGCATCTCTTTAACCAAGCATTCACTTAATGCTTACCTTTTATACTACTTCTGAATCAGTTCGAATGCATTAATATTATGAACATCAGCTATGCTAATTATTTCCCATCTGTCTTTCTGCTGTTATCTCGGGACGCTAGTCCCGAGGTAAATAGCGTTCGTCAGCTCCAGTTTGTATCCAGCCTCTCACGAAGACTTCAGATGCCCCAACACCTGTGGAGAGACGACTAAACGCCGGTGGAGAGACGACTAAACGCCTGTGGAGAGACGACTCGACGCCTGTGAAGAGACGACCTAAACACCGGCGATATGTTATGCCTAAATTTATACATGATTAACTAACTGTATTTTTCTTTGTACATTTCTGAAATGCACTTTCTGTAAAGCTGCTTTGAGACAATGTGTATTGTGAAAAGCGCTATACAAATAAACTTGAATTGAATATTAGGAACACCATACTAATACTGTGTTTGACCCCCTTTCGCCTTCAGAACTGCCTTAATTCTATGTGGCATTGATTCAACAAGGTGCTGAAAGCATTCTTTAGAAATGTTGGCCCATATTGATAGGATAGCATCTTGCAGTTGATGGAGATTTGTGGGATGCACATCTAGGGCACGAAGCTCCCGTTCCACCACATCCCAAAGATGCTCTATTGCAGAGGTCTTCACTCCTGCTCCTGGAGAGCCACTGTCCTGCAGAGTTTAGTTCCAACCTGCTTCACCACACCTGCCTTTGAATACTCAAGCGATTCTGAAGTGCTTGATGAGCTGATTCAGGTGTGTTTGATTAGGTTTGGAACTAAACTTTGCAGGACAGTGGCTCTCCAGGAGCAGGAGTGAAGACCTCTGCTCTATTGGGTTGAGATCTGGTGACTGTGGGGGTCATTTTAGTACAGTGAACTCATTGTCATGTTCAAGAAACCATTTTGAAATGATTCGAGCTTTGTGACATGGTGCATTATCCTGCTGGAAGTAGCCATCAGAGGATGGGTACATGGTGGCCATAAAGGGATGGACATGGTCAGAAACCATGCTCAGGTAGGCCGTGGCATTTAAACGATGCCCAATTGGCACTAAGGGGCCTAAAGTGTGCCAAGAAAACATTCCCCACACCATTACACCACCAGCAGCAGCCTGCACAGTGGTAACAAGGCATGATGGATCCATGTTCTCATTCTGTTTTACTCCAAATTCTGACTCTACCATCTGAATGTCTCAACAGAAATCGAGACTCATCAGACCAGGCAACATTTTTCCAGACTTCAACTGTCCAATTTTGGTTAGCTCCTGCAAATTGTAGCCTCTTTTTCCTATTTGTAGTGGAGATGAGTGGTACCCGGTGGGGTCTTCTGCTGTTGTAGCCCATCCGCCTCAAGATTGTGCGTGTTGTGGCTTCACAAATGTTTTGCTGCATACCTGGGTTGTAACGAGTGGTTATTTCAGTCCAAGTTGCTCTTCTAACAGCTTGAATCTGTCGGCCCATTCTCCTCTGACCTCTAGCATCAACAAGGCATTTTTGCCCACAGACCTGCCGCATACTGGATGTTTTTCCCTTTTCACACCATTCTTTGTAAACCTAGAAATGGTTGTGTGAGAAAATCCCAGTAGCTGAGCAGATTGTGAAATACTCAGACCGGCCCGTCTGGCACCAACAACCATGCCACGCTCAAATTGCTTAAATCACCTTTCTTTCCCATTCTGACATTCAGTTTGGATTTCAGGAGATTGTCTTGACCAGGACCACACCCTAAATGCATTGAAGCAACTGCCATGTGATTGGTTGATTAGATAATTGCATTGATGAGAAATTGAACAGGTGTTCCTAATAATCCTTTAGGTGAGTATATATATATATATATATATATATTATATATATATATATATATATATATATATATATATATATATATATAACACATATATATATATATATATACACACACACACACACACACACACACACACACACACACACACACACACACACACACATCATGTATGTACTGTATATATGTATGTATGTATGCATGTATTTAAACTATATCAACAGCAAATACAAATTGTATTTATTTATTTATTTATTGACAGAATTCACTGACAATTTTAAAGCTATGCTATCTTGACCTCAGTTCAAGTTAGTTCAATATAAAACAAATACAATATAAAGAAAAACATTTGACAGCAATCAGTTCCAAATAAAAAAATTCAACTGTCAAAAAATGTTTTAGTGCAGGGTGGATCCGTTTTCCTGTTACATGTACGTCAGTTGTCAAAAATGACAACACACAATTAAAATAGTATTTACTGTGAGTGTATTACTACACATTAGAATTTACCATTCACATATTTCAGTTTTTAGTGTTTCTGTGAATATATATGCTACACTGTTGTTGAAAGAAAAAAAAAATTCCCACAGGAACATACCAGACAGATCTTCTGACGTGTTATCGAAAGACATTCAACATGTTCGGTCGTGCATGACTCCTGAATGAAAACACAAAGGAAAGGTGTTTCAAGTTTTGCACTGTGATGGGCTGGATTGGTGTGTTTGTTATTATAAGAGATGACTGTTGGCTTTTAAAGCCCGTCAGAAGGACCCCTGTCAGGAGATGTGGCACACACAGCAGCAGATCCACTCTGCCTTTCTCTCACACACATACTGTATATCCCATGACTCATCTAGATGCCAAGCAAAAGCTCAATTTAAGCCAAACAAGTACAATTTTTAAATGTCTTAAAACAAGTTGCAAGCGAAAAGCAATATTTTGACCAAATACAGCACCTGTAATTGATAAAAAAAAAATAATAAAAAAAAACGTACATTTTCTAAAATTCAGTTTATTCATTCTATCTTTCTCGTGGGATATTTCAAAGTCAATACTGAATTCATTTCTTGTTTTGTTCCAACAAACATGATTGACAGAACTTATACAGACTTATAAAGAAGTTCCCTGACATTTTTTCACTGACTGTAATATTTAAACCATGTTAAACCTTTGACAGCATAAGTGTGCAGTCCTGGGGCAATATCACCTAAGCCAACAGGAAGATAACACAACAGCCCATTGTTGCGAGCAGAACAGAAGTTGTATTGTGGTTAAACAGTTTCAGTTCAAAAGAATTCAATGTCGAAAGAGTTGAGTCCAATTAAGAAACACCAGCAGCTTTCACTGGGTGTTATTCCAGGGCTCAGCCATGTTTCTGTTGGCCTGCCCACCCAAGGTATGATGGGGAAAAATGTCCCTGCTGTGAAAGTGAGATATTTGAACAAACAAGTGTGCACAGGTTAGAGCAGTAGGGCAATTCTTAAGAAGTGAGGTCCACTGGGGGAATTGGATGACAGGGTTGATCTGAATTCACACAGAAGTTTTGCCAGGGATGGGTTCACACCATCAGACCAGGCTTTGATGACCTTTAGTTGATCCTAGATATCCTGCTGTCAGAGAAGTGAGGAACGATCAAAGTCCAAACCAGAGATAATGAGGAATAACAGAGAGTTTGTTATTAAGAATATTAAGCGCCTTGGAACGGCCTGGCATGAGAGATCTGTTGGCAGTCGGAGAGGCAGAGGCTGTGAGCATTAGCTCATCACTTGGAATTAATATGAGCTTAAATGGATGGTTTACCCAAAAACTGTTGTCATTTACTCAGTACCTCGTGTCATTTTAAACCTGTATGATTTTCTTTGTGGAACAACAATTAAAGTTAATGAGGATTGGGGCTGTCATGCTCCAAAAAAACATAAAAAGCACAATAAAAGTAAAATAAATTTGGTCAATATGACTCAAGCACTATTCTTCCTGAACTGACTGAAATTTGTGTTTCTTTACTGAAAATGTTGAAAAAGCTCCTCTTTCCAGGTTCAAAGATTAGTTCACCATTTGTGAACCCAATCGTAATTTGTGATCTAATCATTTTTTGTGAGTCTGAATTATCTTGATCAAAGTCTTGAGAAGGCTTGGGATATCCAGTGCGAGTCACATGGAAAACCTTTGGATATTTTTAAGGCCCAGATATACACCCGACCAAGTTCTTTTTTGTTCTTCGTTTTGGGTTAAAACGTAGTTCAAAATATGTGACCAGCAATATACTGTAAGAGAACATCTGACAGCACCCACACTGCTAAACAACAAAATTTAAGAAAACAGCAAGCAATTTTTTTGGTAAAGCATAAAAAAGCTTCTGATCATAGCAACATGGATATGTTTGTACAAGCTCTGCAGTTCGGCACTCTAGTAAAGTCATGTCACGTATATTTAAACAGCACTTTATACAAAAGATAGCTTAAAATCTATGAAGGTAGATTTGTTTCTTTATTATTCAATCAAAAAAAAGGTTGCTTTAATCCAAAAAAATATTTTCAATTAAAAAAACCTTCACTTCAATGAAAAAAAAACTTTTCAATCAAAGAAAAAAAGTATTTGAATCCAAAAATATATTTGAGACTCAAAAAAATACATTTGAACACTGCTTTTCTTTGATTGAAAATGTTTTCTTTGATAGAAGTCCGTTTTTTTTTTGTTTAAAGCAACCTTTTTAATTGAAGTAACATTGTTTTTTGATTGGACCATATAATGGGTAGGACATTTGTGTCTTTATCATTCAATCAAAAAAGAAGTTGCTTCAAACAAACAAACAACAGAATCAATAAAAAAAGTCACTTCAATGAAAAGATAAACATTTTCAAATATAGAAAATCGTTTTTGAATGCAAATAAAATATTTGAGACTCCAAAAATTGCATTTGAACACTTTTTTTTTATTATTGAAAATGTTCTCTTTGATTGAAGTAATCTTTTTTGTGTTTGGGCCATACATTGGTAGGAGATTTGTGTCTTAATCAGTCAATTCCAAAAAAAGTTGTTTCAATCAAAAAAAATAATTTCAATCAAAGAAAAAAACTGTTCAAATGCAAAAAAAAAAAAAAATTACCCCGTGAATAAAAAAACTATTGAAGAGAATGTGTTTTTTCGTAGTTTTTTTTATTTATTTTTTTATTTGAAGTGCAAAAAGTTTTGAAGTTCAATTTTTTTTGATTGAATCATTTTGACACAAACGTTCCGCAGTGGGCGGGTGCTTCTCTATTGGTCAGACATGTTTGATTGACAAGTGTCTACACCAACGACATCTTTCTGACAAAGAAGTCATGTTCGCCAGCTGCCACTCGACCAGTCACGGATATATGCGCCTGCCACTGCGTTATATGCGCCTGCAACTAGACCAGTCACAGATATTCGCGCCTGCCACTCCATTATATGCGCCTGCCACTCGAACTTACACAATATGTAAGATATGTTTTTAAACCAAACGCACAGTAAGGGCTAGCGCAAAATGCAGCGCATATCCCCTGAAGCCAGCGGGAGCCAGAACGGTATGCACAATAGGTCAATATTCACCATTAACCAAACGCTTTTCGCCTGCCTTTGAACTACTGTACCCACTTTTTTAAAATCCTGAGCACCAGTCTTGTGACATAGGCTTGCGCCTGCCTCAAAATCACTCACTGTTTTAATTTACCAGACGAACCCACAGACAGTGCAATGCTGATCTTATTTTTTATTCACTCTTTTTGCCCTTAAGGGAGCGCGTCTAAAGCGTCACACCAGCCACAAGATCTCTCACTGTTTACACCTATCAGACACTCCTAATGATATACGAGAGCACACAGACAGTGCAATACATATATTATTTACCTATTTCTCATCTGATCTTATATTTTATTCGCTCTTTTTATCCATATATGGGAGTGCGCTCGTTGCTCCTTAGGCGTCGATCGCGCCATCAGCAAAACCTGCCACACGATCTCTCACTGTTTACGCCTATCAGACACTCCTAAATGATATACGAGCACACAGACAGTGCAAGTTACTACAGATCTTTATTACCTTTTTCTCATCTGATGCTTACTCATATTTGATACCTTATCCGGGCATACTACAGAATTTTAAATAACTTATATTAAAGTCAATATTGAACAAAATTTTAAACTAATAGTAATACCAGTGAGTTATTGCAAATTTTTCAATAAATACATTTGACATCATTTATCATATTGTAATATGTAATTAAATTCAAAATGAATCCTATCATATTGTACAATTATCCAATAATTGTTAAAATCTTTTTTCAACATTGAAAAATACATGAATATTCAATTTTTTCCAAACATTTTTTATACTTTAAAATCAGGATCATGAGTTAAAACTGTTGTTAAAACATGAAAATTTTGTTGTCAACAGTAAACATAACTGTTTGAAAAAATTTCAAATTTAAGTGATTATATAAATTCAAACAATATTGATAAATTTTATAAAAAGTAATTTTCATAATATTATCACATAAATTGTATTTACAGTTAAAAATATATTTTTACAAAATAATGTTTGTAGTATAACCAAAAGGACAGCAGTTACGTGTAAACTGAATTTGGCAACAGTACAGTGAATTACAGTGAAGTTATGAATACTTTCCATAAATATAAATCATAAAATTTATGCAAAAATATTTTTGCCCAAAATAAGTGTTGTAGTATAACCAACAGGACAGCAGTGGTGTGTAAACTGAATTTGGGGACACTGTAGTGTCGCTTTTCGGGATTTGCACTTCGGGAGCCTGCGCAGAGATCAATGTATTTTATCCACTGCGAAGGAAAGCTCGTTTCGAGGAAAAATAGCTTGCTGTCTACATTACTACGATTAAAAAGAGGTGTAATTTGTGTAGTAACAATGTTTAGCTGAGGAGTTATTGACTCGGGAAGTTTGAATCTGTGAATTTATTACCAACTTTACTCAACTCGATGAGTTAGTGCTGGCGCGACGCTTAATCACGAGCGTGCTCCCATACGGATAAAAAGAGCGACTAAAATATAAGATCAGATGAGAAATAGGTAAATAAGATCTGTATTGCACTGTATGTGTGCTCTCGTATATCATTAGGAGTGTCTGATAGGTGTAAACAGTGAGAGATCGTGTGGCAGGTTTTGCTGATGGCGCGACGCTTAATAGACAACGCATTCTCATCCCAAGGCGTCTTATTTCGTCATATTTTGACATTCGTCAAAAACTGACGCACATGGCACCCTTTAGCGGCAATATGCGACGGGTAGGTTCAGGTCTGGGGTAGCGTTAGGGTTATGACGCCTTGGGATCTGAGTCTCATATCGACGCTAAAGGGTGGCCATGTGCGTCGGATTTAGACGAAATGTCAAAAGCGTCACGTATATGACGCCTTGGGGTGAGAACGGGCTGTAATAGAGCAACGAGCGCACTCCCATATACGGATAAAAAGAGCGAATAAAATATAAGATCAGATGAGAAATAGGTAAATAAGATCTGTATTGCACTGTCTGTGTGCTCTCGTTTATCAGTAGGAGTGTCTGATAGGCGTAAACAATGAGAGATCTTGTGGCTGGTGTGACGCTTAAGCCTGTTTTATGCTTCTGCGTCGAAACGACGGCGTACCCTCCCAGACCCCTCTGCGTCACCGCGAACCCCTCTCCAACCCCTACGCCGTAGCTTGACGTGCACCTCCAAAAAATTACTACGCGTCGAGGCGACGCAGACCGCAAGGGCTGTGATTGGTCAGATGCACCGCGATGCAACGCAACCTGACGCAGAACCATAAAACGGCAACGACGCCGTAGGAGTGACGACGAAGCTACGCCGTGGAGTTGACGCAGAAGCATAATGAGGCCTAACAGGCGGGAGCAAAAGAGACGCGCTCCCTTTAGGGCAAAAGGAGTGAATAAAAAATAAGATCAGCATTGCACTGTCTGTGGGTTCGTCTGGTAAATTAAAACAGTGAGAGATTTTGAGGCAGGCGCAAGCCTATGTCACGAGACTGGTGCTCAGGATTTTAAAAAAGTGGGTACAGTAGTTCAAAGGCAGGCGAAAAGCGTTTGGTTAATGGTGAATATTGACCTATTGTGCATACCGTTCTGGCTCCCGCTGGCTTCAGGGGATATGCGCTGCATTTTGCGCTAGCCCTTACTGTGCGTTTGGTTTAAAAACATATCTTACATATTGTGTAAGTTCGAGTGGCAGGCGCATATAATGGAGTGGCAGGCGCGAATATCTGTGACTGGTCTAGTTGCAGGCGCATATAACGCAGTGGCAGGCGCATATATCCGTGACTGGTCGAGTGGCAGCTGGCGAACATGACTTCTTTGTCAGAAAGATGTCGTTGGTGTAGACACTTGTCAATCAAACATGTCTGACCAATAGAGAAGCACCCGCCCACTGCGGAACGTTTGTGTCAAAATGATTCAATCAAAAAAAATTGAACTTCAAAACTTTTTGCACTTCAAATAAAAAAATAAATAAAAAAACTACGAAAAACACATTCTCTTCAATAGTTTTTTTATTCACGGGGTATTTTTTTTATTTTTTTGCATTTGAACAGTTTTTTCTTTGATTGAATTTTTTTTTTTTTTGATTGAAACAACTTTTTTGGAATTGAATGATTAAGACACAAATGTCCTACCAATGTATGGCCCAAACACAAAAAAGATTACTTCAATCAAAGAGAACATTTTCAATTAAAAAAAAAAAGTGTTCAAATGCAATTTTTGGAGTCTCAAATATTTTATTTGCATTCAAAAACGATTTTCTATATTTGAAAATGTTTATCTTTTCATTGAAGTGACTTTTTTTATTGATTCTGTTGTTTGTTTGTTTGAAGCAACTTCTTTTTGATTGAATGATAAAGACACAAATGTCCTACCCATTATATGGTCCAATCAAAAAACAATGTTACTTCAATTAAAAAGGTTGCTTTAAACAAAAAAAAACCGACTTCTATCAAAGAAAACATTTTCAATCAAAGAAAAGCAGTGTTCAAATGTATTTTTTTGAGTCTCAAATATATTTTTGGATTCAAATACTTTTTTTCTTTGATTGAAAAGTTTTTTTTTCATTGAAGTGAAGGTTTTTTTAATTGAAAATATTTTTTTGGATTGAATAATAAAGAAACAAAACTACCTTCATAAAAATCATGCAGATTTACCGCATTAAACATGAAAAACATTGTCAGTGTCTCGTTTTATCAGAAAACGTAATTTTCTACTATAAAACAGCTCTCCAGTGTGTTCATGTTTTCACTCACGGACGTCTGACCTCTACGGACTGAACAGAAGAAATAAACCAGAAAAGAATTCCACGTGAAAGAAGGCGGAGCCTCCGTGTACACCTACCTATTAAGTAATCGCCATGGACCAATGGAAATACAAAGGTGTTTAGCAGCCCGAGTGAACGTTTCCGGAAAGTTCACTTTAGGTTTTGAACTCCAAAAATGAACTCCAAACAAAGTTTTTGTTCGAAATTACGTCACATCTGTTCGTTAATAATAAAGGTCGGGCCTATATTGAACATTTTTTCATTTTTTTTAAGCTTGACCGCAACGGTCTTCATTCACATTCAGGTTTAGCATGACATGAGATGAGCAATTAATAAACAAACCATTTCTTTAAGAGTTTATGGAATTTGAAGAAGTAAAATGTTACGGATAATAGTCTGGATTAGAAGACTTCTATGGTACACTTTCTTGCACTCAAACTCTACAGCTCATACACAGAGTCCAGGTCCTCCCGGACCTCAGCAGTTTAGAAATGAACTCATCCTGGTCTCACAGGGGGAGCAGAGCGCACTGTGCAGGACTTTATTGCTCTGGATAATATTGACTCAACTTTGAGCTCCTCAGCATCAGCCTGTAATGGTGTTTATCCAGGAGAGAGCTGAGGGGAATCCACACTCTCTGAAACACAGATTAAAGGCCAGAGTGGAGCATCAGTCCGCTCTGGTGTCTTATGGAAACATTACATGCATTCAAACATAAGCAGTTTCACCCCAAAATCAACTCGAAAACAGCGGGCAGAAAGTCTCATTACGATTCTCTCCATTCCATTCATTCCAGATGCAACCAATGAGGTCATTACCGTTTTCACGCAGAATTAGTAATAAACACAGGTGGTGTGGGAAGTATTTTTATATAGATGCAGTTGAGGCAAGGAGGCCTTGTCAACTAGTGGGAGAAACAAATAATGGTTTCCAAAGTTACCTATTCATTTCTATGAGACAATTCAGTATTTCTGCCCAATTCGTTTGTGTGTGTGTGGCTTTTTATCATGTTTGTAGAGGTCACCTTAAGAAGTTAGCAAGTTTATTCATAGGCCAAAAAAGTGCAAAACAAATGTTTTCAATTCACACTGTCATCAGTATCGGTGATGCTGATGACGATGTGAATCAAAAACTTTTTGTCTTTGCACTGAGCATGTTGCACTTTTTGCCTCTGAATAAAAGCATTTTGTAAATAAAAATCTGTTTATGTAGGCTTAAATTGAAAATAAGCAGATGTCAGAAATAGACTATATAAATGTAAACAGCAGATTGTTCAGAGAAGGTCAGTGCAGTGAGCAACGTGAATTACCATCAATACAATCAACACAAACAAACAGTCAGATACTGAATGAACTAAGCACATTTATCTCACCTGATCAGATGAAGTGTTACATCCCTAACCTTGTGGCTGTGTGATTGTTCTCTCATGCTCAGCACATGCTTAGAGCTGCATTCCTATAGTGCTGAACAGGCCAAGCAATCCACACATCTCATTCCACAGGCCACTATGTAAACAGGAAGAGATACAGGATCTTTGGCTCAGTGTAGTTGATCTGTAGAGTGGGCACAGGGCCAAGCACAGGAGAGAGAGAGCAGGAACAACTGAGGTAAAAAGGACAGAGAAGCTGAACAGATACTTTAGTGGAAAGTTGTGCATGTGCTTGCGTGTTGTGTGTGGACATTCTGGTTTTTACATGATTTTACAGGAGGACACTTATAGGGTACATCCAGCCGGTAAGTGTCAGGGGCACAAGTGATGGAATTAGAAGCAACACGTTTAAGACTTTTGGATTAAAATATCTAAAAACCACTGTAACAATGTTATCTATTTTGTTGACTCGTGTACATTATCCCAAATCTTTCCAATAAATATTTCAATCCAAAGGAATCATCAATTTCAAGCGGCCCGTGTCAGTAGCCGCGTTTCCACTGCCGGGCTAGGGCTGGGCCAGGGCTAACAGCGAGCCGAGCCGAGCCGAGCCAGTGGCCTCGGGCCTCAAGCACCGGGCATGCGTTTCCACCGCCGGGCCAGTAGCCCCACAGCGCTGCCCTAAACCCCACCCCTAACACGCCTTTCTGGATCAAACGTCATACAACCCAACCCATTTCAGCGGGTATTATGAATTTATTTATTTTTTAAGTTAGGAAGATAGCATGTAGCAGCTATATTAACTTACCGGCCGTGGCTGCAATAGTGTCCCGATTGTCTCGCGAGTCACCACTAACCCAGCACACCTTCCATCAAGTCGAACCATGGAAAGTTCCTTCTCTGAGCTCCGCTTTGTCCATTGTGCGTTTTAATCGCTGTGTACAGTACTGCACCCGCAACTTTTTGATTTGTTCCTGAACTTAAAGCGTTGCTCGCTGAATGCTTAGCTTAGAAAGTTCAGCATCAATGTATTTTATAACGTCCTCGTTTCTTCACACGCCGTCAAATTGACGTTGTACCCTGGTTGTACCCTTTCTTCTGCCCAAATGCTCAGAAGAGCTTTGGTATCTTCGACAGACCAGTACAGGCGATTCTCCATTTCGAGCAGCGATTATTTTGTGCGATATAAAACAGTGAAATGTGCATCTTGCTTCAGATCATAACGTTCCATAACACCGATAAACTCCGCCTTTTACCTTGAGCATGCCTCTAGCCCGAGCTGGCCCGCTTTGGCCCAAGGTATTCGACGGGCCAGAAATCCTGGCCGTTGGCCCCGAGTAACCCCGCTCAAGCCCCGAAAGTGACAGTGGAAACGCGACTGGCCCTGGCACGCACTAGCACGGCTCGGCCCTGGCCCGGCAGTGGAAACGCGACTATTGACATCTTATCTTCGTTACACTCGATTTCCGGGTTTACTTCCATAGAAACCATGGAATCACCAAAGACACTTTAAAATATGATGTGTTTTATTAGACAGGTGAGCAAGTGTTTGGATATCTTTACCGCCAGAAAACTAATCATTTTATCAAGCTCAACACGGTTAGTCTTAATGTTTGAATCTATTGTGTTCTTGATTTACCACAAGTAACATGTTTGTACCCAAAAATTAAACCAGACAACACTATTTTGTGGCTAACATAGCATAATCAGACAGAACTTTAATAACAGTAATACAGGTTTTAAATTAATTGCATGCCAATTGCAAGTCAACCAGCTTTTATGAATATGATATTCTAATTAGGGATGGGCACAATTAATCGACGATCGATTATTGATCGTTAAGAATTTCGTCGATCACGTTAATTTGTTATCGATTATCATTAAACTAATGCTGCTGCGCAGTGTGAGTGGAAAGTGGCTGGTCAAGTTAGCGCGGAGGTTCCTGTGCATCCCGGCAACGTCAGTCCCATCAGAGCGGGTGTTTTTCAGCGGCTGGACTGAAGCCTTGTTTACACTCGACGCGTCCGCCCGAGCGCGAAGGTGAGCGCGGCAAAAATTATGTCATTGTGGTATTCGGTGTTTTACAGGCGAGCGCGTCGAGTATAAACGCCTCGTCCGTTTGGGGAGGTGCGCGAGCACTCTGCGGAGACTCGCGGGGAAGAGCCAGGCGAAAATGTAAACACGCTTGACGGTCACCAGGTTGCGGTCGCGTCTGACCCCAGATCATGTCATCAACAAATTTCTCAACGAAAATCAGTAGACTGGTGTAGAAGTTGTATGTGAGTTACTAGTTATTTTTTATGAGGCTTTGTTTAGTAGCCTAGCTAGGCTAATTGATTGTAAGGTAATTTAGGCTAATCTCTCTCACTCTTTCTTGACTCCGTGCCTTGGATAGTTTTGAGTTAGATTTTGACAAAACCTGTCAGATCTAAGTATTATTATGTTTTTGGTTAAGTTATTGTTTAACATGATTTTTTTATTATTAGGAACAAACGAGGGTCTCTTTTTAAGATGCCAACTTGCAGCTGCAGGTTCTGTTGTGTTAGTCTAGCACCGCAGCATATCTTCAAGTTTAGCCTATAACCGAACGTCCAGTTTAACTGCCACAAGTTGATCATCTTGTAGCCTAATAAAGATCTAATCGAGGAAAAACACGCTGTATTTTTGTATTTTAATTGAATTTTTAGTTTATAAAAAGTTAAATAAATAATGAATTTGAAAATAAAAATATTAATGATTAATCGATAGTCGATCGTTAATTCTCCCGACGATCGACTAAGAAAATTTAATCGAATGCCCATCCCTAATTCTAATATGGATCTAGCTATGTGCCTAATACACAGATTAACGTTAACATAACTTTTAACACATTCAAACATATTTGTAGTATAACCAAGTAAAACAGTGTTACATTTCCCCACAATTTCAATTAGTCAAATAAAGTCACCCGAGTGCTTATTCAGCACTTGCGACTGTTTCATTTGAATGAAATAATATACTGTCCTACAGTGTTGATTGAAATAAGAGATCCTTTTCACACACATACCAACACAAACCAATATATCAGAAAATTCTGAAACATCTAAAGATATTATTGGTTCAATGATAAAGAATGCCTGAAGTAAATTTCCAGTGCAGAGAAATTTGATAAACCTGTCTGCTTCCCTATACCTATGACAGTTACAATGACCTCTGCTTCTAAACGATGGCATTTAATTATAGATATCAATATCCATTCCGCCTTATTTTAACCCATGAGGGAGAGTCACTGTAACTCACGGCAGTTGTTGAGTTTCAAGACATCCAGAGAGCCTCGAAAGGGCAGCTGGATTTGTTTATTCACACTCATAATGAGAAAGTAGATTATCTGATTCTAATTATTCCATCGTTTCATCCATTTTATGATTCAATGAGTCACATTATTTTATTGATTGAGTCTACAGTTGACATTTGAGTGGTGTATTAAAGTTTAAAGATTGTGTCGTTTATGCAGTGATTTTATACTGGCCGATGGCAGCAGGGTTTGGGCGGCACTAGCAGAGCCCCGTGAGGAGTTCCCAGCACATGCAGCCCATATGGGAGGGCTGAGGTTCAATTCCTTGCTTTCTGAAGGATTCTGAGTCATCTAGAGGGCTCTCTATAACTTGTTTTTCGGTTGAGAGGTGAAAAGAGGTATGTCAGGGGTTTAGCGAACATGTAGAGTTTATCTGGTACCTGTCACTTAAGGCTAAAGTTGCTCCAGTAACAGTATATATTTTATAACAAATGGACGGAAGAGCGAATGTTTTATCCAGACGGCTGTGATCTGTGTAATTCCACTCCAGAACCTACGCTCTCAGAAGCCTAAATCTGTCTGTCCAAAGACACCAATGAGCCTGGTGTCTGCAAACCCACGGGAAATACGGAGGAGATCTCGGAAGTTGAGATTTAACTGTAGCCCAAATTTGGCTTCGGTCCAGATTTGATATTAGTCCGGCCTCAGAAACTGTGAAGTGGCCTCAGATCAGGGAGAGAGAAACCAGATGCTGTCATTCTCAAAGCAGCTCAAGGCTTCTGGCAACTGCAACAGATTCTGGCTCAGCCTCGATGTCCGACCCTGTCTGCTCTGTGCCGGCTTGATATACAAGTGACCATAGTCTGGGTCTCCACTTTGTCTAGCTAAGAGACATTTTCAATTGCATTTCAAGGCAGAAAAGCAGATTTCAAGCTTACTGACAACTTTAGAACACAATACATGGACAAATTAAGAACTACGTGTTCTTTACTGCTACACAAACGTGAAACATTTACTACCACAGCAGAGCCAGACAGCTAAAGCCAAGCCCCCCAATATATACTGAACTCCCCGTAGATGTGATGTCAAAGATCACTGGTCATAAACTGGACTTATTACAGTTCTTTACAGCAATGAATGTGTCATACTCATTACTATTGTTTTGTTTGTTCATTGATCAATTTTAATTGGTTTCTTATTAAATGAATTGGAACATTTATTGGTGCATATGACACAGGTTTGACATCATGGGATTTGGTTATGAGATACTCAAGGACCAATGACATTTGATATTACTGAGATTCAAGCTGCGTCACAGATATTTGTAGTGTTGGGCAAGCTACTAAAGTTAGCTAAAAAGAATGTTTTGGACCACTATGAGGATAAACTATTCCTTTAAGGAAACTATTGGTATTTTACTCCAGGAAATAGGCAACTTAAGCTTGCTGCTTTTCAACGCAGTGCAGTAACATTAACTGACAGCAGTATTCAGTGCGTAATAGTGCAACGCATTCTCATCCTTTGGCGTCATATAGGTGACGCCATACAGAGGTGTCAAAAGTATTCACATTCATTACTCAAGTAGAAGTATTGATACTAGGGTTTAAAAATACTTCTGTAGAAGTTGAAGTTTCAACTCCAGTTTTTTACTCAAGTAAAAGTATAAAAGTAATGGTTTCAAAAACTACTTAAAGTATAAAAGTAAAAGTAATGCAAGGAAAAAAAGCCATTAATGACAAAAGCTTAGGCCGCGCCACAGGGGCCTATAGTGCACTACCACCTCCTCAAAAACACATTTCTAACGGCCATAATGTTATATTAAAATGTTAATGTTGAAAAATTTGGGATGCACTAGGCTCCCTGTTTCAGCCGCATATATGCCCATAGAAAATGAATTTCAGTTTTATTTCATTTTAATTTTAGTACAATGCAAATACATTAAAGATAAAGAACCATATATGTGTACTACTGAGCATTAACATGTTTTTCATGAAGCGGAAGATAGAATCACCGATTACAGAAAACTTTCTGCATTTTTACATTTTCACTTAGTCTGTTTATAAGCTGTTTTCCAAAAAAGAAAAAAAATTCCCCATTTTTCGGATTTTGGACAAATGTAACTACAGCCTCTCACAAGTTAGAAAGAAAACACAAAGCCAATCAGTTTAGCGTTGTGTGTTCAGGAGGCGGGACTCCGATCTATGAACTCTGTGTGTTATTGGTCATTTTTTTGAATGATAACAAGCCGGAATTAAATAGAAGTAACGAGGCTATTTTTTAAATGTAAGGAGTAGAAAGTACAGATAATTGCGTGAAAATGTAAGGAGTAGAAGTAAAAAGTAGGCTGAAAAATAATTACTCCAGTAAAGTATAGATACCCAAAATTTCTACTTAAGTAAGGTAACGAAGTATTTGTACTTCGTTACTTGACACCTCTGACGCCATATGACATTTCGTCGAAATCTTACGTACATGGCACCCTTTAGCGTCAATATAACACGCACTGTTATGGGTAGGTTTAGGTCTGGGGTAGCGTAAGGTTATGAGGCCTTGGGATCAGGCCCGTCGCCAAGGGGGGGCATTGGGGGGCTGTGCCCCCCCCAGATGACACAAGGTGCCCCCCTAATCATATGGTCATTGAGCAAACTTACTATTGAGAGCAAAAAAACGTATCCACGTTTTCCATAACGAAATGTCGTCAGCAGCATTTAGCACACAGGTGCACTAATCTCTGTAACTTTAAATAACACATTGTCTTCAGAAATATGAAAATTAGTCGGAGCGTGTGGCTCTGCGCAAGGCTCACCTCCCCCTGGCCAAGCGCTTGTCGAATTTTCTGATTCATTTGCCTGCTAAAAACAGCCTACTGTTTCCACGTAAAAAAAGGTAATTTTTATCAGAATTGCGTGATATAAAATCAAAATGGCAAGTTATAAAGTCAGAGTTGAGTGATATACAGTCACATTTGCGTGTTATAAAGTCAGAATTGTGAGAAAAACTCTTGGGAGAAATCCATGTGAGAATTGTGAGATAAAAAGGCGCATTAAATTTCTTTTAATTTTTTATTCTGTGGCGAAAACAAGCTTCCATATACTTCTGATTGCTTTTAGAGGAAAGAGCTGTCCCTAAGTGCTGGTCTAGGATCAGTTTTCTCCGTAATAAAAGAATATTGGCTAAACTCCTGTGTTTTGAGCGGTGAGTGGATTCTACGCGCGGGCAAATCCTCTTGTTATAATAAGCAGTTAGGCTATGTAAATAAGGCATTATTGTGTATCAGCTTTACTGATAGCCTAGGAACTTTGTGAGATCGCGATGAAGTTGTATAACCACTTTTTAAAGATAATAAAATAGGCGCTCTTTGCGAGCTTTCTGCCATGCCAAATCCTGCATATAGCTAAATGTTTTTAAAGGGGAAGCGCATATCCGTCATGGTGTTGGTTCACCCTCCGCCTATGATCAGAAACTTAATATTTTGTGTTTTGGTGTTGTTTAAATATAGAAGTTGGTCTATTTCAGTTATATTAGACTAAATAGGGGATGTTATTGTTTTTGTGACTGTCTGTTTTATAGATCATAAAAAGTGTGCCCCCCCATGAAAATGAAATGCCCCCCCCATTCTATATGTTCTGGCGACGGCCCTGCTTGGGATCTGCGTCTCATATTGACGCTAAAGGATGCCATGTGCGTCGGATTTAGACGCGCGTCACCTGTTTGACGCCTTGGGTTCTGCGTCTCATATTGACGCTAAAGGATGCCATGTGCGTAAGATTTCGACGAAATGTCAAAAGCGTCACATGTATGACGCCTTGGGATGAGAACGGGCTGAATAGTAATACGGTGGATCATTACTTTTGACAAGGTGACTAAAGCTGGACTATAGTTGCTTGCCTTGTTAGACAATAGAGACACACAATGCTAGCTCTCATGTCAGCCTATGGACTCAGATGAACCTCTTTGTAGAGATGAATATCTATCTACACCTTCTACACTGCTGTGCTGCCAACCCTGGCTATAGATATTCAAGACAAAGTGCCATGATGGTGTCAAGTAATTTTTACGGAATCTCTCGAGTCTAAGAATTATGCGAATTCTTAACGTATATGAATGTCGCTCCTGACCCGAGCAATGCAATAAATGGACATAACCGGATTGCTCATGCAAATGAATATTAAAGATAAATTTATTCTCTAATCACTCGGTAATGTATCAGCTGAGAGGGAGTGAAGCTGGATTTCATCCTAATGACCAATGTTTCATTTCCCTCGCAAAGCTCTCCTTTCAATGCTGACCCTTTACACACAAGCAAGTCATCAAAGTAGCAAAACAGTGACCGACCGAGGCCAAGAAAAACTCAAAGACGCCCAAATCATTCACTGACATCCTCCCTAAAGTGTAAAACGCTCCTGGAGAGTAATGTCCTCCTCTTAAAACAGTGGGGACACGGTTTGGCTCTTTTGGCGTTAGCAGGTGAACCGTTTGTGTTTGATGGAGCTGAAACAACATAGGCAGTTTTTTTGTGAGCAGAGATGCAGTAACTCATTTTTGTGAACACAGACTTAAGACCTATTCACACCATGCGTGAAATTTCACCACAACAAGATTTTAAACATCCTTGTGGACCCCTTCACATACAGTGCAAACCTTTTTGTTTCACTCTGCAAATAAAACTCACCAGGCTATAAAATAAACTACAACAGTCTGATCTCATTAGTATTTGTAGGTATTTGCATGTAACATTTATACATTTCATTTCTGTATGTTTGGATATTTTCCCGTGAATGTATTGACAGTATCTTAAACCTAAAAGTATTTATCTATGCAAAGATCAAAACATTTTTAATTATCTGATGTTTACATTTTACTATTGTATATATATTTTGAGGCCCTAATGGGAAGAAGGATTTGCACAAAACAATCACACAAAACATAATGTAAAGAAAAATTAACTAAATGTGTTAAATACATGTGTAGTAGGAGGGGAATTCCAATCCCCTGGTTATGTCACGACCCTTATATGGAATGGGTTGGACGAGGTAAATGGGCGCGGTGTATTTAAGTGCGTAGACGGGAAACCTTAGAACGTAGGCTGCGTCATTCCCGCCCCTCATCCGGTTCTCAGCATCACCATAGTCGAGGTAGGTGACGGAAGTTGTGCACGGCTAGTGTAGTTTTTTTAAATGTTTAGAGTTTCTGTTTTCTTTCTGAAGTGACTGCTTGTAGCTGTTTCGACGGCGTGCCCTCGGAGTTGCGTCAAGCACTACCTGAAAGCTTAAGGTATGTCGGCTATCGCAATATGTTGTGGAGTGCTTTCTACGATGTTAGTCGAGTTTAATAGGGGTCATTGTGTTTTATCAGAACGTCCGCGAATGCATCCTGACAACGTGATGTCGTGTAATTCTTGTGTGGTATGTATGATTTAGGGAAGGTTTTGTATTTTTTTTGGAATAGATCATTGCCTGATGGTTTTGTTTTATTTTGCAGTCTCTGTGCACCATGTGGTAGTCAACTCAGGTCGTGCTGCTGTTTTTCGTGATTTGTGTATTCGTGTTTGGTGTGATTTAACTTTATCTTTCTTTTGGGTTTTGTTTTTTTTATTTTGTTTAGTCGTTTCAACATCGAGGTTGACTAGTGTGATTGTGCTGTTGGCCGTGCGGTATAAATATACCACTGTGTATATTTTCCGTCCGACTAGTGACTATCGACTGCACTTGTATTTAGTAGACCGCAACACTGACGAGATAGGTGAATTATTTGTACACCAATTAATTTGTACACCAATTAATTTTGTCAACCATTTACATTTCTGTTTATATGGATGTTGTGGTGACTTTGTAACCATACTGCTCCCACTAATTTTCTTTATTTCTTTTTGGTTCCAGTCAAGGCTGAGTGCGCCGAGGGGGAGGCTAGACACTGAGGTGTACACATTTGTCGTGAGTGTGGAGCACCAGGGTGGAACACGTCTTCCCATTTTCTTGTTTGCTGTGCACACTTAAGTGGTTGAGGGCACCTTTGATTCGTTTTTGCTAGGCTGCCACCCCCAAGGTAGCGTACGCCTTGTCATGGTTATTTTTGTTATTTTGTAATTATTTTCTTTATCTTGTTTTTGTGGGAACTACATGTTTCTTTATTTGTGGATTTGATGTGATTCTGTGCTGGAATTCAGCGTGGCAGGAGAAGGACGGTCTTCTTGATGTGATGCCAATTTTACTGTTTAAATAAACGTGTCCTTATTTATATTGTGCTTCCCTGAGGCCAGTTGAATGAATTTCTTAACCAAATAAAAACACTAGCTTATTTATTGTACGAAGCGACTCTGTCTTTTTACTGCACCACCGAACCTGAGTGTCTCTCTCTTTACTTCCTTGGGTGAAACTCCCGAGGTGGCGTAGTCAGTAGTATTAGAATTAAGAAATGAACGTATTGGCCAGGTTACAAACTGGCGCAGTCGGCAGGGTGGTTGCATTATAAAAGCAGAGTCGTGGATTAAGTTTTGTTTTTTGGGTTGTTTTTTTGTTTAGTGTATTGAAAAACAGCAGCCGACTCTGACTCTGAGGTGACGCCCAAGCCCTGGACCAATTGAGGTCCCGTCTGGACAAACGCCTCCCCTGGGTTTTCTCCTTGTGTTTTTTTTTCTTGTCTCTATTCTGTTGTAGTAATGGAGGAAGAACTGACGCAACTTCGAGATATTGTGCTACAACTGAGAGCTGAAAATGAACGTCTACGCCAGGAGCCAGCAGCAACGGTGTCAGAGTCGATTCCGGCCCTCTGCGACAATACGGCAGTAAGACCATCTACAAGCATGGCTGCGGAAGGTATTAGAACTGCTACTGAGAGACTTGTTCTTATCCCACGGGATAGAAAATGCCCTATGTTTCGAGGTAACTCTGGTATGAATATTGACGAGTGGGTTGAGGAGGCACGTGCATGTATGCGAGCTCGTCATTTAGCTCCTGTCGATCAGGCTTTCTTTTTGGTTGATCACTTGGAAGGTGAGGCCAGGGATGAAATTAAATATCGTTCAGATGCAGAGCGGGGAGACCCAGAAATTATTATTAAGATTTTGCAAGAATTGTATGGCTGTTGTCAATCATATGTTGCATTACAGGAGGCTTTCTTTTCCAGAAAACAGCAAGAGGGGGAGAGTCTTCATGAGTTTTCTTTGGCTCTAATGCGCCTTTTAGATATGGTAAAACGTTTTGCACCAGCGGGTACATTGAATTTCGAAGTGCTATTACGTGACCAATTTATTGAGCATGTTTCTGATTGTTCTCTCCGCAGAGAGTTAAAACAACTAGTGCGTAGTAAGCCCACAAGTACCCTGTTGGATGTCAGAGGAGAGGCCATTAGGTGGGAGCGGGAGGGCATGCCCGGGGGGGCTCGAGGTCGTAGTCACTCTGTTCCATCGGTCTATGGCCTTCAGTATGGGGTTCAGGGGAGTTCCTCTATCATGTCGGGAAATGGCTCATTAGGCTCAGAACTGGTGGATCTTAAAGTAATTCTGAAGCAACAGCAAGATCAGCTTAATCAGTTAACCCAAAGTATTGCTTTGCTTCAGAATAATCAGAGGTATGTGAGACCGCCCCGTGATGGCCCTGTAATTTGTAGGAGATGTCAGCGCCCGGGACACTTTGCAAGGGAGTGTGATGGTGCAAGGGTTCCCTTTCGTCCCAGGTCTCACTCTGTAGTGTTATCCTCTCCATCTAGTACTAGACCTCTACCCTCCCAACAGGCGTCGGAAAACTAATGCCCCCCGAACCGTTGGGCCGCAGCTCGGGTGGGGCCCTTACAGGCTCTTGTGTTGTAAATAGTGCAAGTAGTGCAATAAATTTAATGTCCTCCTGCCCCCATATAGATATTCTTATGGGTGGACTGAAGGTGTCCTGTTTATTGGACACCGGTTCCATGGTGTCTACTGTCACCGAGAGTTTCTTTTTGCAACACTTCAAGACAGGGAGTTTACAGGCTTGCCGGTGGCTTCAGCTTAAGGCTGCTAATGGTTTGGCCATTCCTTATTTGGGTTATCTAGAATTAGATGTTTTCTTGTGTGGTAGGGTCATACCAGATTGCGGCATACTTGTAGTAAAAGATCCTCCCGGGGGTGTTAGTGTTCCGGGGGTCCTTGGGATGAACATAATTGGCAAATGCTACGAACTTTTGTTCTTTCAACATGGACCTGCTTTGTTTGAGCTACCAACCGTGTCTCAGGCACCTGGTCAGGTGTTCCAAGCTTTACAGCGGTGTCATCAGGCAGGTGTTGAACCCCTCCCTGATGTGAAGAGTGTTGTTAAACTAAGTCAGGGTAGGGTTCAGCGTATTCCAGGGGGCGTGACTAAGTTTGTCAGGGCGACCTGTGCGGATTACTTGTCTGGTAGCACTGCTTTATTTGAGCCTCTCGACGCTGGCCTGCCAGGTGGCCTGTTGGCATCTCCCTCTTTAGTACGGGTGTTTGGGGGTACAGTTTATGTTCCTATGGTAAACGTTGGTACTACTGATGTTCTTCTCTACGCTCGCACCCAATTAGGTTATTTGCGCAGGGTGGACGTGGTCAGTTTGCCTGAGGGCGTAGCTGAGTTGAGGGCTATTGAAGTTGCGGGTTCATCTCCCAGCTCAATTTGTAGTCAAATAGACGCCCTTGATTTATCCAATCTTAGTAGAGAGGAGGCCCAACAGGTAAGGGCATTGTTGGTTGAGTACCAAGCAGTGTTTTCGGCTCATGAGGGAGATTTGGGCTGTACTAGTCTAATATCCCATGAAATCCCCCTGTTAGACGACGTTCCGGTTCGGCAACGCTATAGGCGGTTACCACCATCTGAGTATGAGGTTGTTAAAGCCCATATCAATCAACTGCTGGAGACGCAGGTTATTAGGGAGAGCTGCAGTCCCTATGCGTCCCCCATTGTGTTGGTGCGGAAAAAGGATGGTAGCCTTCGTCTCTGCGTGGACTACCGTCAATTAAACCAAAAGACTCGTAAAGATGCTTTTCCGTTACCACGCATTGAAGAGTCATTGGATGCCCTTTCTGGGGCCCATTGGTTCTCTACTCTCGACTTAGTCAGCGGTTACAATCAAGTTCCTGTGGCAGAGAAGGATAAAGCCAAAACAGCCTTCTGTACTCCTTTTGGATTATTTGAGTTCAACCGTATGCCTTTCGGCCTCTGCAACGCCCCAAGTACTTTCCAGCGCCTCATGCAACGCTTGTTTGGAGAGCAGCATTGTCAATCTCTCTTACTTTACCTTGATGATGTCGTGGTTTTCTCTTCTTCCATTCCACAGCATCTGGAACGATTGGAGGGGGTGTTAAGCCGACTGAGACAGGAAGGACTCAAAGCCAAGCTGGAGAAGTGCACCTTTCTAAAGCAGGAGGTTGGCTATTTGGGACATGTGATCTCCAGCGCTGGCGTCTCTACGGACCCGGGGAAAATCGAGGCGGTGGCCCGGTGGCGACGCCCAAGCCAGGTGTCGGAGCTGCGTTCGTTCCTTGGCTTCACCAGCTATTACTGGCGCTTCGTGGAGGGCTTTGCGAAGATAGCTGCACCCCTTCATAAGTTAGTGGCAGAGTTGGCTGGTACGAGGGCTCGGAAAAAGACCGGACAAGATCTGGCTGGGGCCTGGACAGAGGCCTGTGAGCAGAGCTTCGAGGGATTGAAAGCTAAACTTACCTCCAGCCCAGTATTGGCTTATGCCAATTTCACACTACCCTTTATCCTGGAAATAGACGCTAGTCATAGTGGCTTGGGAGCCGTTTTGTCGCAAGAACAGGACGGCAAAGTCCGGCCAATAGCCTACGCAAGCCGTGGTCTTCGTCCCCCTGAACGTAACATGCTTAATTACAGTTCAATGAAATTAGAGTTTCTGGCCCTGAAATGGGCAGTTACCGAGAAGTTCCGCGAGTATCTCTTAGGGCAAAAGTGTATCATCTACACCGATAATAATCCCTTGAGTCATCTTGCCTCGGCTAAGTTGGGGGCCACGGAGCAGCGATGGGTGGCCCAATTGGCATGTTTCGACTATGAAATTCGATACCGGTCTGGCAGAGTAAACGGGAACGCGGATGCGTTATCTCGACAGTATCCACCAGAGAATATCACCACCTCTGTTCCGGAACTACTCCAACAGACCGGAGTGATGCCATCCTCTCAGGTAACTCAAACGGCCATCTTTGCTTTACCCCATCACTCTGCCTCTGATATACGTTCCCTCCAGTGGTCAGACCCGGTTATTCAAGCGATTTGGACCCTTCGGAAACAGAAGATGTACCCTGGTTTAACAATGCGTCAAGCACTATCTTCCCAGGCGTTGGCATTATTACGGCACTGGGATCGTCTGGTGGAGATGGATGGGGTATTACACCGTCGCACTCTTCGACCTAATGGGGGTGAGGAGGTGTTTCAAGTAGTTCTACCGGCAGTGTTGAAGCAAGATGTACTTACCCAGTTACACCATGATCATGGGCATCAGGGGGTGGAACGGACAATGGAGTTGGTCCGTCAACGCTGCTTTTGGCCGGGAATGGCAGCGGAAGTAAAGCGCTGGTGCCGAGAGTGCGAGAGGTGCCAAGTGGTGAAGCATACAAATCCCTCAGCCCCTAGCTTCATGGGACATCTGTTGGCTTCACGGCCCAATGAGATCTTGGCCATGGACTTTACCGTATTGGAGCCCTCAAATAACGGCCTAGAAAATGTGCTTGTCATGACAGACATTTTTAGTAAGTTCACAGTGGCCATACCTACCCGGGACCAGAGGGCCTCTACGGTGGCCCAGGTTCTTGTGACAGAGTGGTTTTGCAAGTTCGGAGTGCCTAGCCGTCTCCACTCCGACCAGGGTCGTAGTTTTGAGGGCAACCTAATTCAACAGCTTTGTCATCTGTATGGAGTTACACGGTCACGGACCACACCGTACCACCCTGCGGGCAACGGTCAATGTGAGCGTTTCAATAGGACAATGCATAACCTGCTGCGCACCCTACCTGCCTCAAGAAAAAGAGACTGGGCCTCCTGCCTCCCGCAGGTAGTCTTCTGTTACAATACTACCCCGCATCAGTCAACTGGAGAGTCTCCACACTTCTTGATGTTTGGTCAAGACCCCCAACTACCGGTAGACTTCTTGTTGGGCAGAGTACGGGAGTCCGGGACTGGTACGGTACATGACTGGATTCAGGAACATGAGACTCGACTGCAGGTCGCATTTGAGGGGGCTAGAGATAGACTGGCAAGTGCTGCCACACGCCGCAAGGACTACCACGACAAGCGGGTGAAGGAACTGCCTCTATCTGAGGGTCAGCGCGTTTACCTGCGTAATGTTGGGGTAAGGGGCCGGAACAAAATTCAAGATCTGTGGAGCTCTGTGGATTATCAGGTGCTGAAGGTACCCAAAGATAAAGGAGTGGTGTACACAATCGCACCCGTGAACGATCTTGAGAAGGTACGACATGTACATCGGACAATGTTGAAAGCACAACTACAGCCAGAGCCCCAGAACACTTCTCAGGATCAACCACCCGTAACACAGGAGCCATCCCAGGAGGATGTTAATGAGGAGGATTTGTGGCTGGTATTGCCTGCAAGTTCGGATGATCCCAGTTCAAGTGCTGTTCCTGGGAGAGACTCTCGTAATCTGTTGACAGTAACAGAGGTCGAAAGGTTGCCGCTGGTGACACCAGATGCCCAGGAGGCAGGGCCGTTGACCCCCCCTACTGCCCTAATTGACCATCTACATCCAACTTTGCCTGAGGAGACCCGACCATCCTTACGACGGACGGCTCGCTTGACGGCTGGACAACATTCTAATTTGTACCATCTTCCTCAGACTGTACAGGGCTGGTGGGACTGTTTGCTCTTTGAGGGTTGCGTCTCAGGTAGTTCCGGCTTTATTTAGGCCTTGGCGCTCGCCAGAGTAAAACGTTAGTTTAGCCATTAATTCCATCTCTACTTTTCCTGTTCGAATTGACTTATCGTCGGGGCGCCGATAAAAGAAGGGGGGGGTGGAATGTAGTAGGAGGGGAATTCCAATCCCCTGGTTATGTCACGACCCTTATATGGAATGGGTTGGACGAGGTAAATGGGCGCGGTGTATTTAAGTGCGTAGACGGGAAACCTTAGAACGTAGGCTGCGTCATTCCCGCCCCTCATCCGGTTCTCAGCATCACCATAGTCGAGGTAGGTGACGGAAGTTGTGCACGGCTAGTGTAGTTTTTTTAAATGTTTAGAGTTTCTGTTTTCTTTCTGAAGTGACTGCTTGTAGCTGTTTCGACGGCGTGCCCTCGGAGTTGCGTCAAGCACTACCTGAAAGCTTAAGGTATGTCGGCTATCGCAATATGTTGTGGAGTGCTTTCTACGATGTTAGTCGAGTTTAATGGGGGTCATTGTGTTTTATCAGAACGTCCGCGAATGCATCCTGACAACGTGATGTCGTGTAATTCTTGTGTGGTATGTATGATTTAGGGAAGGTTTTGTATTTTTTTTGGAATAGATCATTGCCTGATGGTTTTGTTTTATTTTGCAGTCTCTGTGCACCATGTGGTAGTCTACTCAGGTCGTGCTGCTGTTTTTCGTGATTTGTGTATTCGTGTTTGGTGTGATTTAACTTTATCTTTCTTTTGGGTTTTGTTTTTTTTATTTTGTTTAGTCGTTTCAACATCGAGGTTGACTAGTGTGATTGTGCTGTTGGCCGTGCGGTATAAATATACCACTGTGTATATTTTCCGTCCGACTAGTGACTATCGACTGCACTTGTATTTAGTAGACCGCAACACTGACGAGATAGGTGAATTATTTGTACACCAATTAATTTGTACACCAATTAATTTTGTCAACCATTTACATTTCTGTTTATATGGATGTTGTGGTGACTTTGTAACCATACTGCTCCCACTAATTTTCTTTATTTCTTTTTGGTTCCAGTCAAGGCTGAGTGCGCCGAGGGGGAGGCTAGACACTGAGGTGTACACATTTGTCGTGAGTGTGGAGCACCAGGGTGGAACACGTCTTCCCATTTTCTTGTTTGCTGTGCACACTTAAGTGGTTGAGGGCACCTTTGATTCGTTTTTGCTAGGCTGCCACCCCCAAGGTAGCGTACGCCTTGTCATGGTTATTTTTGTTATTTTGTAATTATTTTCTTTATCTTGTTTTTGTGGGAACTACATGTTTCTTTATTTGTGGATTTGATGTGATTCTGTGCTGGAATTCAGCGTGGCAGGAGAAGGACGGTCTTCTTGATGTGATGCCAATTTTACTGTTTAAATAAACGTGTCCTTATTTATATTGTGCTTCCCTGAGGCCAGTTGAATGAATTTCTTAACCAAATAAAAACACTAGCTTATTTATTGTACGAAGCGACTCTGTCTTTTTACTGCACCACCGAACCTGAGTGTCTCTCTCTTTACTTCCTTGGGTGAAACTCCCGAGGTGGCGTAGTCAGTAGTATTAGAATTAAGAAATGAACGTATTGGCCAGGTTACAAACGCAATTCAATATTCAACAAATTCATTCAATGAAATCAATAATCTATTAACCTAAAATATTAATAAACATTTGTACATCTCTAAAGCAAAATTCGTATGCTTTAGATGCTACCGATAAGTTAATAATATTCATTACCATGTCTATTTAAACATTTTCATGCTAGAACAACACTTAATCTATGAACAACTACTATTACTAATAAGTTCACATTTGTTTCAAAAGCCCCTATAATATTCGACATACACAAAATATCACAACACGCTCATAAGCAGATATCAATAGCACTAACATGTTCTTTTTTATTCACAATGGTATGAGGAAATGCAACAAAACAAGAAAAACAACTGACAGTTTCTTCCTAAAAGTGATGCATTGCAGGTCAGTATCAGATTGCATTTGTTAGTCGTATTAAGCGAATGATGTAAATTTATCTGAATCTGTGAATCCCATGATGTCTAGGCTATCTTGTGCTCTTTGTTATTCATTCTGCTAACAGCCTTATATTGGATTAGCTTTATGTTTGTATTCTTGGACACAATGGAGACTTACTTACAGATTTGTGTCCAGAGGTAAATGGTCACGATATTGAGATCTCTTTCCCATTTATCAATTATAAATGATATGGCCAGGTCATTTTGTATAAAGTTAGGATGCGCTTGCCAATTTGTTGATATATTCCAGCAGTGGGGAAAACTGCAGGGGGTCGCGGGGGACTGGTGTTTTGGCTTTAATTGCACTTTTTGTTAGGATATATTGTAGATATTGTTCATTCCTAGTGTCAGACTTCTGGATTAAACCCTAAAAGACACGAAACGAAATGATGCAAGTGAGTGTCAGCTTTATGCTTTAGTTTTGTTTAGTTTCATTGCGTTTAAGGGTACGTTTACACAACAACGCTGCACTAAAATAAAATAGTTTTTCCTTTGTATATTTCTCATACAGACGACAACATTGTCAAAACGATCCCGGTTCAAACTGATCTGCGAAAACGACTAAAATCGTTGTATTATGCTGCCAGGCCAGTAGTTGGTGATGTCACTTTGTAAAGAAACACTACTCACCTATAGACTGAACACGTAATATGCATGTGCACGACTTCACCTTTTTCACAAATTCGCGTTTTTGTAGTTTACATAGAGACAATAACAGTACTGTTTTCAAAAACTTTCACTTTGAACCCCGTTTTCAAAAGCTTGCATTTTCAGGGCCGTAAAACTTTTTAAATGTTTAAATGAACGTCCAAGACACATAAAAAGTGTTCCATTTTTAGTTGAAAACTGTGTCATGTAAATGGCCCCTTAGTTTGGTTTTGACTGTGCCGGTTTGCCTGTGTTCCTGATCCTTGTTTGTTTCTTAAAATGCACTAGTTTGTTTCCATGGTTCCTAATTAGTTCTTCCTTTGTTCTTAGTTCTGTTAATTATCTCCCTCATTTATTTAAGTCCTTAGTTCTCCCTAGTTCTTTGCCTTACGTTAACATAACGAAACGAAACGTTGTATGTTTGGTTAGTGTTGGCTCTCTCCTGGCATTGAGAAAATGGTGCACTATTCTTTGTAATTCCTTTTAATTATAATTTGTGGATTGATAAACAATTAATTTGAAAAAAGATTGTTCAAATAATAAGAGAGCACTCCAGTTTACAATGAGTCAAAGTGTACAAACCTAAGAATGTACTGGTTAATATAAGGTAACTAGGGTTAAGGTTAGGTTTATGGGTAGGTTCAGGGTTAGTACCTATAGATAATGCATTTACTATAACAAGTATAGCCTACATAGTGTGTACATTGGGAACAAGACTGTAAAATAAAGTGCTACCGTTGAGCTTTACTGTGAAACTGGTTTTGGCCTTGTTTGGTGTTTGGTCTGATTATTAGTTATCTGTTTCCAATCCCAAAAGCTGTATTTCCTTAAGTGTTTGCAAAGGCCTGGCACAGCAGCTATAGCAACAATTTGTGTCAATCATTCATAAGGTCAAAGAGTTACTGACCGCACAGCATCCTAAAGTACAATCTTTTTACTGTGTATAATAACATAGCAACTTATATTTTCAACATCAGTTTTCTGTAGCTGTGCAGCATAGTGACATCTTGATACAGGTATGCTAATGATGTTAAACTAATTTGATGTGTCTGTCCCCAGTGTTAAGTCTCTAAGCATACAAATGGTACCAAATAATGAGGAAACTTCCTTCAGTGGTCAACAAAGACATTTTATAGGATAAAGACCGCCGTTAGCCTGCAAACATATGGAAAACCAATCAAGGGTTACTTCGCTAACACACTGAATGATGCTGAGAAGAAGAGAGGGAGGAGTTCAGGGTCAAAACGATGGGAAACGTTCAAAGTTCCTGTTCACTAACTGCTAGCTGCTGACTGTACCGGGGAACCACCGCCTTGAAGGGCTAATAGCATTTCCTTGCAGTGATCAACTGAGTCAGTGAATGGATCTGAGTCTACAGTATGCCTCCATTACATTTTGGCTCTGGAACCCACAGTGTATGTTCAAGCACAACTACATGAAAAGAATGAAATGTGACTTTAATGGGCCAGAATATATTGATTGGGCGGATACACAATAACAAAACATTTGCCACAAAAGAAAACAATCCACAGGGCCTGTAATGCAGCAACAATTATGAATGTCCTGCATGGAAACCTTCAAGATGTAAACAAAATCCTTGAACAGCGTGCCCACAATCTTCAAATTCAGTTCACTTTCTCTAATAACTGAGAGAGAAAAAAACGTAGGCTTAAAGTATTTAAAATTTGAACTTAATCGGAGTAAAAGGACTTATTTGACTTAATTATTTCATAAGTAAAATGGATAAATAACTGCATGTCTTTCCAATACTTTTATCATCAAGTTTACCTGATTCGATCTTCTCAAAGGGAGACTATAACTTAAATTTACTAGTGGGCTCATACGCATTTAAGTATATAAGACAAAAAATAAAACAAATACATTATTATAACAAATTGTAGTAAACGTACCTGTCGTTCAAATTTGTACCTAACTGAGTATTTTAGGGCACTTTCCCTTTTCAAAATACTCTTATATTTCACATGACATCAAAAGTCTGTGAGGACATCTCAATTTACAGCCCAGGGCCTGAATTCAACAGGGTTTACAGGGGTTTCATTGAGTCATTATGATGCTATGACAACACTTTCCCTCTTATTTCATGTGTTTAATTTGGTTGGTTCAAGTTCCTTTCCCTCCTCCACTTGTATATGGCTCCCTGGAGAGAAACAAGCAACTCTCGGAGAAAAGAGATGGGAGAAAGGGAGGAACACTGCAATCTCCTGCAGAGATGTTGGATCAAGTCTTAGTGTTATTCTCTTTCCTCAGGTGAATAAGGGTCCGGGGTTGACGTTCTGTCTTCTGCGGCCTTAAACGCGTGTGAAAGTGCTCCACTCTCTGTCTCTGCAACACAGTCAGTGAATCTGTTGTTCAAATCTAGAATTACCATGACCATGCAGTTTCTATAAAAAATGCCCAGCCAAGTTGACCACATCATTAGAGTTACCTGTGGAATGGTGGAATCATTTCTGAATGGAAGTGCCCGTTGTGGTATTATTAGCCAGCTCAGACATCTTTCTTCATGCCACTGAGCAACGACTGGGAAAACAGCCCTCAGTCTCAAAATGACAGCTCATTTTTCCGTCAAATTGTCAGAAGCATTTTCCCCATCAATCTGGCACTTTTTCCTCTTGTTGGCACATTGACTATACCTAGTTTGCCTTTTTTTTTCTGCATTAGAGTTTCCGTTTTCGTAATGCTTATACCGTCTCTTAGCAATTATTAATGACAATATTAATAACTTCGGGGAGAACCTGATCACTTCTCCAGAGGTGGAAGAATCCCAAGAGCGGTACAGTGACCTGCGAGAACTCTGGGAAATAGTGTTCTCTGGTGATGTTCTAGTCATTGGCACAACATTCATTATTCCTTGGGAGGGAACAGCGTACAAGCCGGCGGAACACTGTGAATGGCAAATTTGCCTCCAGAGAGCCGAAGGTCTGCCAAGCCGTTACCCGTAGCAGAGTACGTGTGCCCCCAGTGCGATTAGTCTCTGCCGATCCAGTCATCCGAGTGATGGATGCATTGACGCTGACGCTAACTCCAGAGAAAGGAAACCTCCTGTACTTCAGTGAGTCATGTCATCGCTCTTCTTCGGCTCTGTTTACTCAAGAGACGTCCCCTGCTTTAAAAAGCTGCTTTAGTACTCTAGAGCCGACTGAGTCAATGAGGGTAGAGCTGGCAGGAGCCATTAGCATGTGGGTGGCGGTAATATTAATAGACACCTCTCTTAGTGTACGGTCTGTTTTAAGTTTCAGTGGCAAAGTAAACCCAACATGCCTTACTTATAATTCCACTCTCAAATTTGAGCGGCCGCTCCGCTTTGAAGTGTTTATCTGGGTCTGAAGTAGGAGAGGGCTCCTTTCTGGCCTCAGTGATGAGTGTTGGGATTTACGACAGTGTTTAGAAATCCTTTCCAGGGAGCAGAGAACATAATGCCCTTAAAGTACCCTGTGTGTTTACCATTCGGCTTCACTGCTCGGAGGATTCCAGAATCTGATGAAGGATTCCGTTCAGAAAGATTTAACCATATGCTTTACAAACCACCAAGTTAATTTCTATTTGATTGTATGGAAGACAGCTTAGAATAAAATATTTATCATAGCATTATACATGATGGGTATATATGACGTGTGCACTCAATGTTGATATTAAATGGATGGTTCACCGAAAAGTAAAGGTTGTCATCGTTTACTCACCCTCACGTAGGTCCAATCACACACAATGTTCTTCTGTGAAATGCTAAAAGTAAATCAACATCAAGTTTGTTGTATCGAAAAGAGAATTTATAACATCTAACTTTGTGTTTAATCAAATAAATATAAAGAAATATTGTAGGGCTAGAACAACACGAGCAAATAATGTCCATTTCTTTTTAATTTGTGGATGTCACTCCCAAATTGGCGTTGTTAGACCATGTTTACAGGGACCTCAGGTCCTGTCTTTCATCTCAGGCCCTCAAAAAATCTATGATTAACTCAAGCTGTCAACAGTCAAAAAAATCTGTGATTATGTGATCTCTCTTCATGTCTGCTGGAAAAAGTGGCTGCAGTAGGATTTTTTTTTTTACTTTTAATCCTTCCCTTACTCAAAATGTCATTACTCGATCTTCCGGTGAAATGGCAGACGCCTCTTTGGTGGCGTATGCCAGACTTCCCAAATCATTTAGTCCACTTAAACCCCGTCCCCTTTCTTAAATTCGAACCTCAAGCTTGCATTTAGATCTACCTCCATTCAATCAATCAACAACCAACGGATAGAACCAAGTTTCTGTCCTACATGTTTTTCTTTTTCTATAATCCGTTTCCCTCAGATGTTTGTCACAATACAGAAGAAAAAGATCTGTCGCTATTTCCATTACACACATCTTTAATATCACAGCAAGAAAATGTATAAATAAAAATGACAACTCCTAAACTAAGAGTGAGTCTTCGTTGCTATGGATGACGTCAATTCTCATGCACAAGCTTCCTCGAAATGATCACGGTGATTGGTTGTTAGATGACAGGGCCATCATGCGGAACATAACACAGACGCAACAAATCATGGAATTACGACATCTAAACATGTCTGTGTCCTACACAAAATAATAATAGTAATGTCATCGAAAAAATGCATATCATGTTTTGCAGGTCCCAGTGAAGTGTAATTCTAAAAAGGCAGAGAGAGAGAAAAAAAGTCGTGAGTTAAATTAAATTAAATCAAGGTAGCCTAATACCCTAATGAAAACAGCCACTTGCCTAATAATGAAAAACGACATTTGGATTAACACTTTGCATTAACACATTAATTGACATCCTATTAGCCTTAATAGACTACTTAAAGCAAGGAAATGTTGCTCCTATTGAAGTAATGTAATAGTTGAATGACGGTGGATTATGAACTCGCCAGAACGGAAAAGAAAGCCCATAACGCAGGATCAGTTATGGTGTGTTCACACCGAACGCGAATAGAGCATCAAATACGCGTCTAGTTAGACGCAAGAACATTCGCTCGAGTTCAAATTTTATTAACTTGCGTGGAAGACATTCAGGGCAAACGCGTCCGCCAATTCGCGTCATTCGCAACGCCCGGCGCGAATGATGCGTCTATTCGCGTCTTTGCATTGACTTTGTATGTAATCTACTCGCGCAAATAATTAAATTCGCATTCGGTGTGAGCACACCATTACTGCAGCTGGCTCAGTTGGTGCTGAAAAAAAAGCACGGTTGCGGGGGGTAACAAATTTGCAACTTGTAACGAGTGGAAATAAGGTGCGGCCCCTTTAAGAGCTGTGCGCTCCTTGTTGAACTGTCAGCAGTATTGTATTGCCGTGTGCCTCGAACACCCCTTTTACTGTCTATGCGAACACCCCGTATATGCGGGTAATTTCTGTTTGATGCTTATTTTTATCTTTTGTTTATTAAGTAACGAGTAGTACACGAGTTCGATTTGGGAATAAAGTGCGAGTTGTGAGATGCCAATCGCCTCCGTGAGTCTGTCTGGCCTCTGCATGCAATAACTTCAGTTGTGTGCTATCCCTATTCTTCCTGAAGCAACGCGTTAACTGTACTTTCTTTGCGGGGTCACCGCCTTCACCTGCCATCATGTCTTTCGGCTCGCTTTCGGGTTAAACTTTCCGCGACTGCGCAACTGGGTCATAGGTTGCCAGGTTGAGGTGACAAACGGGTTGAAATTGCAAATGGTCTGTGGATTGTGTGAATATAATGCATTTAATCAAATCTGGCAACTGGTCAACATTACACAACCATATTGGTCCGATTATTCATAAAGGAGTTTGGGCCATGCAAAATACGGGAGTTTCCCGGGAAAAATAACAAACCGGGAGGGGTCCGAGAGATAGGGCTAAAAAAACGGGAGAAACCCGGGAAAAACGGGAGTGTTGACAGGTATGAGTTAGGAGTCCTCTCGACTTCTTTTAAGCTGTTCCAGACTTAGGTGCTACTTTTAGGGCTAAAATGCTTCGTGAATTACTCTTAGTGAAAAAAACTTAGGAGTCCTAAAGTTAGGAGTGACACGCCCATTATTTTTAGGAGTTGCTCCTAAATTCGCCAGTTAGGAGCTACATTTAGCCTTAAAATTCTTTGTGAATACGGCCCCTGAACAGGTACGAGAGTGTGGGAGAAATGAGAGAGAGCAAAAAGGATGAGAAGGAGAAAGAGAAACAGAATAGAGAACATATGCTCTGGTTGTTGGGTCGTCTGATTGGATGTTCAAGGGTTCTGACATCAGAACTGATATGATGATCCAGTCTAGACTGTGCACATCAAAATATATTCCCAGTTGATCAGTGAATTAATTTCCTTTTCAGACAGCCTTCACACTGATGCTGTATGATACATCGTACATCATCGTCTCTACAGGAAGTAATCACAATCTTACACCGAAGCCCCTCACATGTGGGGTCTCAGAGACTCATGCTGATATCAGACAAGGGACCAAAAAAAAAAAAAAAAAAAAATCAAGCAGACAGTGCAGTGAAAGAAAACCACTGTCTGGACTGCATCCTTTAACTGACCTGCATGGGAGCAGAAGATAGCGTAGCATCATCACTGCACTGCTCCGAGATTCCCAAGCTGGGAAAAGTCAAAACAAACTTAAACAATTTGTGTATGCTTGTTTATCTTTGAACGTCATTAATCCAGAAAATGAAGCATGGGAGAGACCGGGAGCAATTGCAACAGGGGATGATTTGTAACACTAAACTTCTTCAATTACAAATAAGCCAGGGTGATGACACTTATTCAACACATGCTCCATAAATTTGAGAAAAAAGAGGGAACTCTTTACTTGGTGAGATATTTAATACAAATTAGTTGAGATAATGAAATATGTATTTTTTGATAATATTATTTCTCTTCTCCAAGATTTTATGACTGGGATCAAGGCAATTGTTACACAAGTTATGTAATAAAACTGATGTTAAATTAAAACTTTAAAATACACAATAAATTCCTTTTTTGGAATTTTATTCCTTTAAAATATCTTGTTTTTGACTCGTCAGCTGATTAACAGCCTTGTCAAAAATAACATTTTAGCATACTTATAAAAAGTGTTATTATACAAATAATACTTTAAAATAATATACTTATACAGTAAATGAAAACTGAATGTAGTATATAATATATAATATAATATTAATAAAAAATGATTTAAAATATACCCAAGTAAAACGTTTACAGTACACATAAGTGGGCTTTTATTTTATTAATATTCTACAAGTACAGTTTTTTTTTAAATAAATACTTTAAAAAATGTAAAGGACATTACAAGTGCACATTAAGTACAATCCAGCACACTTCTTTTTTCACAAAGTTATACTTAAGTACATAAGTCCAACTTTAAAACACACATTATGGTGAAAACTACTTCATAAATAGTGTAGAAATTACCTTAGTGAAAATTGTGCTTTAAACCTTAGGGGTCTAAGGTGTTTTTGGGGTCCTTGAGATGTTTTGACATGCCCTGACATTTGTGTTTTTTTTTAGTTATGAACATATTACACTCTATTCAGCACAAACTGGGCTACCATAATATGTGAGGGACATGTATACATTTGAGAAAATAATGTTAATGTATGGTTATACAAATTTTAGTTTTTGAAACAAGGCCACACACACATACTATATATGTGTCCACAAAACGTTTGACTTATTAACCGCAAAATAGTTCCCTGCAAACGTATTTCATGTGATACAGGGTTGCAAATTCAATAGATTAAAAGTGTTACATTTGTTATAATGGGAGTGATTGTAACCCTCTGACCTCTTTATTAAATTCAATATTATGATCCCCTTATAAGTCTATAAATGGTACAGGTACTTTTTGGCACATATAATTGTTTCTTATCCCAAAAAAAATGGGAGGTAGATTTGTAGTAATCAGTGAGTTATGAAGGAAAATGTTACAATTGCTCCCGGTCTCTCCTACTTAATGTTAGTAACTTCCCTTCCATGTCTCTCCATCTCTTCGTTCAGCTTTGATGTCTTCAGATACACAGTGTTCCCATTACGCGTATTTGATCAGAGTTCTAACGGGAGACAATCTGTGTAAAACGGAAGGCCAAGACAATCCATATTCTGTGCTTAAAAGTTCTAAAATAAGAGCTTTCATCCTGAATCACCGATATCGGAATATTTTCCCCTTCGCTCTGTCCAAAGCTCTCAGATATTTCCTATTTATGAGTTCCATCTAAAAACGCATAAATGTCACAAATGGTTGATTTCACCAATCAGACCTAAAGTAAATAAAGCCCAAAGTTCAAGCTGAACTGAAAACACACTAATAGGGAGGTGGCATGGCGTGCCAGAGCACATGGCACAGAGAGAGAGAGAGAGAGAGAGAGAGAGAGAGAGAGAGAGGCACTCCCTTTCTGATTTTTTTTTGTGTGTGTGTGCGTGTGTGTTGTGTGTTGTGTGTGAGTTAGAGCACATGTTCTTTGTGAGTGGTCGGGAGTGTGTTTATGAATGTCTGTTTGTGCCCCAGTGTTTGTATGAGTGTGTTTATTCGTGTTTGTGTGTGTCTGAGTGTTAGTATGGGTGTGTTTATGTGCAGAATGCTTTTATGCTAGTGTGTGTGTGTGTGTGTGTGTGTGTGTGTGTGTGTGTGTTTTCGCTCGGATCCCAAAGGGACTGTCTTCGATTTCCCCATTAAAGATAAAGCAGGAACAGTTTAATGCCTGAAAGGTGCAGATGGTAAGGATTTCGTCCTGGCCACTCGAATAAACCAGTCAGGTCTGAATTTCCTGACAAAGAGTGCTGGGATAGGACGCCATTCTCCTAGTGCCCTCCCCTCGCTGCTCCTGACCCAATCACAGCTAAATCCAAGCATCAGGGCCCACTTTGGCAGGAACTAAGGGGCTAATGAAATAAAACAGCCGTCATGGCAGCTGAAATTTGCACATCCGACATTATTCAATGTCCAAGAGAGACGAATATTTACTGTGCCTTATTCCTTGTTAAAAATGTGCACTGTACCTTCCAGTAATACTGCATTTATGTATTTTGAACAGAATGTACCATTACATCAGACTCAATTCGATAAAATGGATCAGAGACGACAACAGGGACTAAACTGCACTTATAAGCTTACAAGTCTTTATATACTGTGTTGCTACTGTAGACAACGACAAGACCTCCATTCATTCGAAAAAAAGCAGCTAAAACTTCATTCCACACAAAGATGCTTTGATGTGACTGCAGCATACAAACACACACATGCTGTGTAACCACGAGACTTCGCTAGGGGCCAAAACCGAAACAAACGCTTTCAGAACGCTTCGTTTTCTTGTTATGAAATTCCTTCGCCGTCATGTTTTCTAAAGTAAACCAACCCTGGGGCTGGGAGATACATCAGTCGTGTCACTGACATGCACTGTTCTTTCCTGGCAGGTTGGTCGCTATGAACTCGGTTCTGTTGTCTAGTCGACCTCCTGTATGTGGACAAACTCCATCTGCTGAAAAATGTGTTTCAAACAACGGATGGTTGTAAGGAGCAGAACACGGCCTACAGAATCACAGCTTTCGGAAACAGGACACCCACAACGAAAAACAAACACCCAGTGCCTCAGAGGGATATCAGTTGCATCTTTATATCTTCTTTTTTTCCCCTCATTCTGTAGTCTCTCTCTTTCCACTGACAGGCGTGCAAGTGTTTAGGAGAAGCCACAAGGGTTGAATGTAGCCCTGAAGCTGCCCTCCCGTAGAGAAAGAGAGAGAGCGAGTGAGAGAGAGAAAGAGAAAGGGCTCTATTCCTCCCACTGTTTGCTTGTGTGTATTCCTGCTCGATTACCTTCTCATGGGTAAGAGAGGGAGATAATAGTGGCTGAAAAAGAGGGGGAAAAAAGAACAGTCCTGTGAGATTTCAGCCTGATTTCCTGCTCATCCTCCAGGCTGAAGAAAAATCAGCCAGATGAAAATCAGCTTTGATCAAACTCTCGCTCATATACAAAGGATTGAACTCTAAACCTTTGATTACATATGCTGCAAAGGAGTTATAAACTCGTTAAGTCCACCGCTCTTCCGCAGAAATCCTCCAGCTGACCACTTTTATAAACAGATTTCTGAGATGAGCAAAGTTCTCATCTCTCATTGGCTGGCCAATTCCACACTGCCTATGAATCCCTGTTAAGGAACCATTTGATGTTATTGATTACCATATCCATTTAGCACAGCGTACAAGTAATTTAAATGAAATCACATAACATACATGAAAGATATTAGTAAAAACACACAAATTAAGGAAATATATTTGTATACCTTTAACAATTTATTTATTATTTTTTATATTTTTATTGAACTATATAATATAATATATATATATATATATATATATTAATATATATATATAAATTATATATATATATATAATATATTAATTTATATATATATATTATATATAGAGAAGAGAGAGTACAATATATATATATACTGTATATATATATAATAATATAATTATATATATATAATATATATATAATATAATAATACTGTATATATACTGTAATATATATAAATATATATATATACAACATTTTTATATTTATTACTTAGATATGATTTAAATTATATTAACACTTAATATAATATATATATAATAGTAAAAAACATTTTATTTATATTGCACTTGTCAAGTCAAGTCAAGTCACCTTTATTTATATAGCGCTTTTACAATACAAATTGTTTCAAAGCAGCTTTACAGAGATAACAGGAAAACAATGTTGTAATAGTATAATGTACAAATGTAACTTGTCTCAAACCCAAAGCGATGCATCACAGAGGGATACTAATAAAAACGGTAACACAATTAAAAACAAGATTGCAAAGAAAACAAAGAATATAAATAAGCAAAAGAAGAAAAAATAACAAAGACAATGAGCAGATTTAAAAATGTGACTTTTAAAAGATTTCTTAAAACAGTGTTGGGGAATTACTAATCACCAAAATAAGAGCATTTCATAACAGTGGAGCTGAAGGCCCCTCATTGCTCGACCCCACCATAGACTTTAACTTAAATGAGGGCTGCTGAAAAGTAAAAAAAACCAGAAGAGCAAAGAGACTGAGTTGGAGTAAGAAGATATATGCAGGGGTTGTCCCATTAATAGCTTTTTATTTAAAATCGGAAGCCACGCGCAGGGAAATATGCTGGCGAACAGTTAATGAGTCAGTACCTGGGTAGCTGAATTCTGAATATATAGCAGTTTCTTAATGGATTTATCAGGAAAACCAGAGTAAAGTGCATTACAATAATCAAACCTAGTAACAAAGGTGAGAACAAGCCTGTTCTGCATCAGACAAGGAAAGAGAAGGTCTAACCAATATTTCTAAGGTGGAAAAAACGGTTTTCGAGACCATTTTAATATGGGCATCGAATGTCAACTGAGCATCAAAAATAACGCCAAGATTAAGCACTTAAAGTGATGAAGATACTGAATTAGAATCAGTTTATGCAGAGCCTATGGCACAAGTAGAATTTCAGTTTTTGACTTTTCTTAAACTTTGAGTTTTAGAAATTTTCTTGCATGTACGCTTTTATTTAAAAAAATCTATCCAAGCAGCAATATATATAATATATATATATAACACAACATATATATATATATATATAGATAGATATAATATATAAAAATAGATATATATAGATAGATAGATTAAATAAAAATTAAATTGTAAAGTTACATGTTACAATTCAAACATTTTAAATAAAAATCTAATTCCAACTTTTTATCCCAGAATGCAATGGTCAGTACGCACAGAGATGTAGTCAATGTGAGCGTGTGTGTTTGTAAGGCAGCAGTCCAGTTCAGCAGCATGTGGGGGGTGCTGTGATCGGTTGCCAAGCACAGCACAGAGAAGGAAGCTCCATAGCGACAGGCCAACCGCGGTGTGTTGCCTCCAGCTGGGCCGTGTCACAGTATGTGTATGTATGAGAGTTTGAGTATGAGTGAGTGTGTGTTTGCTCGTGTGCGTCTCTACGTGTGTCTATTTTCTGTGGTACTCTAGCTGGTTGTGCACTCTGGAGGGGCCGGTGTTACATGGACCACAGACACCAGAGCCTCAGGTCACTGCTGGGACAGTGTTGTGTGCATATGTGTGTGTGCGATGTGGGATTGTGCAAAGTAGGCTTCTTTTGCTCTGCTGTTACAGATGACCGGGCCATCAAGCAGTGTGTTGGGACGCATGTGTGTGTTCAAAAAGTGTGTGCTCTACTTATTCATCCTTAAAGGGATAGTTCATGCAAAAATGACATTTCTGTCATTTATTCACCCTCATCTCGTTTCAAACCCTATATATTCTACGTTTTCTGAAGCCATATGATATCTGTATGTGATAGACAGATCAAAATCATTATTATTTCAAAGTCAGTCATGCAGGTTTGGAATTACACAAGGGTTAGTAAATGATGACAGAAATGTCATTTTTGGCTGAATTATCCCTCAAAATTTTGACTTGAGATGCTTTCAGATCATACAGTAGCAAACTTGGCTTAAGTAAAGGACATAGGTCAAAGGTCAAAAATATATTGAGAAACTCCATCTCAATAGGTCAACTCATTATGAACCTAGTGGCAACAAATATGTCCTCTTGAGATTTTGCATATGTTTGTGGGTAATTCTCTAAGCCAAAAGCATTATCCCTTATCTGAGTGAGACGTTCGGTCAACAGAACCAGAATCTCTCTATAAACATAAGCGAGAATATCAGCACTCCCTTTGTTTGTTCTTTAATATGTTACTCTGGAATAAAAACCCTGATAAAGCTCACTATCAGTGTGGCTGATGGGAATTCAACCTTGCGTCTCATTTCATATGAAAGCAATGGCTACATGCTAGGCATGCGACATGCTGGCCAAACTTAAAGACGGACAGAAACAGAAATCAGAAGATTACTCAAAGCTATATTTATGGTACTGGCCATTTGTTCTAACCACTCTGTCTATATCACTGTAGCTCTAGCCTCTCTTCCCCTATACTGAATACAGATCTGTAAGAGAGCAAATGAAGCTGTTTTTATTGGCTCAGGTCCAGGTAGCTTTTTTCAGCAGCAGAGCGTGAACTCCATCAGTGCAGATAAAGCACTGTCCAGCAGGGGACACTGTTGGTGCTGTCCCTCTAATAGAAAGCCATTGAATCTCCTCATTAGTTTATTCCAACATTGACCTGCTCAACATCTTGTCTATCCATTCTGTATTCTGATCAGGTGATTCATTCATGTGTCTCTAGTCTCCAGTGGTCTTATGTCAGTAAGAAAGTCTATATCTTGACAGTTATATCAAGCTAAAGGAAAAAAGTTCTGCCATTATTTATTCACCCTCATGTTATTCCAGACCTGTACAAAAGAAGTCTTAAGAACAATTTAAGTCATTATTAACTAACAATTTTGACATTTGCCTAGCCGTTCTTGGCTTGTTCATGAGAGATAGCAATGTGAACATTGTTCTTTTCAGTCAGATCTTTTCAATTAATCTGTTGATGTGATTCACAAAACCAGTCTGAATGATTCATTCACATATCAGACTAGAGGTGTGGTCACATTAGTGACATTTCAGTGAAATTTATTTTGGTCTATTGTCCATTGTCAGTAGTGTAGTTATACATGAAGCACCACTTGTGCAAAAGTCACTTTTGAACCACATTTTTATGTTAGTCAAAGCTGCGAATTCGTGAGACCAACCTGAAGATGAGCGAACTCTGCAAGGGAAGTTTTTCACCCTCACGCGAAACTCCCAATTGCGTGGATTCCTATTTAAATGTCTGGATATCTGCAATGAAATTTCACAGAACAATGGTAAGTGTGACACATTAATCTGTTTTGAGTGAATAATGATTTCAATTTTAGCCTGTTTGTCGCACAAACCAAATGATACGACTTTGGAAGACTTGGAATACAGAGCAGGAGTCGAATGGACATTTTTATAAAACATTTTACTGGTACTTTTGTGTCCTATTTGATGCTTGAACGCTTCAGTCTCCTTTCATTGCAATGGCATGGAAAATACCTACCAGAACATTATTCAAAATTGATCCTCAAAAGAAAGTCATAAAGATTTTGAATGAGTTGAGGATGAGTAAATGATGACTCCTCTTTAAAGACTCTTCTAATGAAGTGTATTCAGTGGTTTGTGTGTAAAAGGAAAAATGAAAGGGAGAGAGAGAGAAAGAGTGTGTCAAAGGGGGAGAAAGAGGGAGAGAAAGAGTATGTGTATTTGTAAGGGGTGAAATGGAGTTTTATGGAGTTGGCTGAAGGAAAAAGATGCTGGTTGGTGAGGTTTTATGTGGTGTGTTCTGGGTACCAGCGAGGTCAGAGCCCAGCGCTGTTTTCATTCTAACAGCAGCGCCAGCACACACCACAACTGTGCTGATGATGTAATGAGCGGAAGCCAATGCTCTTTGCGTGTTTCGGTCTGTTTTTAACGACATTATTTACAGTTATCGTTTCTGGCATTTTTTTTTTAAAATTTTTTTTACCAAAGAAACATTACAAAGGAATGATTCAACCAAAGACTGATCACTATTTCACAACAGTGCATGATCTTGTAATGGTGATGTATTGACATTACACAATCAAACACCAAGACAATATCCATCAAACGGGGTCAGGCGGTTTGTTGACAGACCTTATCGGCAATCTTAAGGACAGCCATTCAGCAGCTCGTTGAACGTCACCCCCTCACCAAAGATCTAAAACAGAACCGTTCTCCATCCAAAAAAGCGCAACAAAGGCCATTTTTCTCTCTCCGTAGTCAAATTCTCTCAGTTCTTTGAAGACGCAACAAACCGTGCACATTTACAGTGCCATAACCAGCATAGTTTCCCCTACCAAACATACCCCCCCACCCCCATACACACACACACACACACACACACACTGGGCGGCCCGGCTGCTTTCTCACCCCAGTAAAAATCGGAGGTCTTGATTTTTATATATATTTTTTTTATTGCACAGCAGAACGCTTTGAAAAATGCCGTCGCATGATTAAAAATCAAGTCATATTCACAGCTCTGTGGTTGTGAGTCTGGAAGGTAAAAAGCCATTATGAGGAATGCAGCTTGGCCAGAGAGGCGGTGTTTTCCTGCTGGGACGCTGCAGGGAGAGATTTGGGGCCTCTGGCGTTATGGGGGTCCTTTGAGTGAGCGTTTAGTAAACGTTCTGCCATAATTTTGTTATGGTGCCACAGAGGCTAATATTTAGCTTGCTGCAGTCGCTCTTGCCGCTTTAACGCATTCATCAAGAGTGCGTGTGATTTTTTCACATGTGAAATGCACTCCAAACCCCCACAGAGAAGCAGTTGGGCCTTTAAGACTCTCTGATGCACAGCCAGAAGCTGCTAATGGCTCTGTTCACAACAGTGCTATATTTCATACATGACAGTAAATGACAATAGAAGTGTTCTGTAGAAACAATGCTCTAAGATGCTTATAAACTGATAAAGGGCAAAACAGGTCAAAGGGTCAATGTTTGGGTGGTTAACTACAGTTAGCTACTAATAGATGCCATAACCACACTATTCTGTGAGGAAAATGCACTTCTACCGTTCAAAAGTGGGTACGGTTTTAAAAATGTTTTTATTGAGGTCCTAAAAGGCAATTTTTTAAAATTAAATTTACAGTCATTTTCTTTTTTTTGTACAATACTTTTACTATTTAAATTGACTGTTTTCTACTTTCATCTATTTTAAAATGTAATTTATTTCTGTGATGGCCGCACTAGCAGCCACACAGGGAAACTTCAATGCATGGTGGTAACTCTTTCATTTATTTTGAACACATTACATATACAAAATTAATAACTGGACACACACATATTTTAGTTTTAAAAACACTTTTATTAGTTATTTGACTTGGTTTTCTGTTTGGGTGCACACATTTAGTTAACTTTGTCAATTTAGCTAATTTCAGGTTCATTATCTTTAAGTTACATTCTGTGAAGTTAATACCTTTTCTTTTTGAGTTACCAGTTCCTGGGGAGTTGCTGTTGGGTGTCTCCGGCTGGGTGACAGGCAAAAGGATTTGCAACTGACTCTCAGCTGTCTAATGGCGCTTTTCCACTGCATGGTACGGTACGGTACGGTTCGGTACGGCACGCTTTGGCGCTTTTCCACTGCATGGTACGGTACGGTTCGGTTCGGTACGGCTCACTTGTGGTGCTTTTCCACTGCATGGTACGGTACGGCTCGCTTCAGCGCGCTTTAAATGGTACCTGATCTGTTGAGGTTCCAAGCGTACCGTACCGGTACTAAAATGTGACGTGAAACACTGCAGATCACTGATTGGTCAGACAGACAGAATCGTCACTACCAGTGTCATTGGATTTGCGACACGAGACACTAAACCCGCTATACAGAGTCATATAACCAGTAGACAACAGCCAACGCGGTAGCAACTGTGTTTTACTTTCTTGAAAAAAAAAAAAGAGATCAAAACTGGCTGAATCGTGGTTGAGGTGCAGACGTTCCTCTCATTGGTTGCCGAGGAGCGGGGGCCAAACGGAATGAAATGTTGTTCCAAGTAGCTCAGCTCTTAGCCGCACACGGCTATCACCGGACCTACAAACAGTGTAACGATCAGTCCCACCCACTTTGAAGGGGTACTAACTGCAGTGGAAAAGCAACCGCGCTAAAGCGAACCGAACCGTGCCGTACCGAGCAGAGTCGTACCACGCAGTGGAAAAGCGAAGCGAGCCGAACCGTTCCGCGCCGAGTCGAACTGTACCGAGCCGAACCGAGCCGTACCTGCAGTGGAAAAGTGCCATAAGTAGGGGAATGGCTAATTGGACTGCACCATGTATTCCCATTCCATGGGGGTCACAGAGGATTACATTTTTGAGTTTTGTTCTTTTTCTTTGCTATTTATACTTTGTTATGATTTATTTGATTGATTTGTCCTTAGTTCATATACTGTAAGGTAGAGTTGGTTTGACATGTGTTGTAATTATTGTGGTTTGTATATTATGTGTTTGTCTACCCCCTTTTTGTGTCAGAATGGCCTGATCAGCCACTATATAAGTTTCCCCATGTCTCAGTTTAGATAGGTCTGTTTTGTTTTGTTCAACCTATGTTAAGGTTATGCTACCTGAGCTAAGTTCTGTTTAGTTGACCTCTTTTATGGGCCCAGAACTTTCTGTTTTCTGTGAAATAGTAGTTTTTTTTGTTTTGTGATTAAAAACATATATATTTTTGAAAACATATTTTTTGACTCCTCATGCCTGCCAGCTTGGTCCCTCACAGATGGCAAAGCTGAATTTTCAGTATCATTACCAGTCTTCAGTGTCACATGATCCTTCAGAAATCCTTCTGATATGCTGATTTGCTGCTCAAGAAACATTTATTATTATTATCAATGTTGAAAACAGTTTAAAAGAACATTTATTTAAAATAGAAATCTTTTATATCTTTTTAAATATTTACAGTCAATTTGATAAATTTAATACATCATTGCTAAAAAAAAGCATTCTTTTCTTTAATAATGTAAATATATATATATATATATATATATATATATATATATATATATATATATATATATATATATATATATATATATATATATATATATATATATATATATATATATGTATATTACGCAATTTTTCTGCAGCTCCAAAGGGATTAGTCACAACATATTTACAAATGCGTTGATTAGATAAAAAAAAAAACAATAAAAAAAAACAGCTGGCCTTTGACCAGGATTGGATCTTCTGAGCTTCGGTTTCAGGGCAACTCCCCTCAACTAAAACCCTCCAGAGAGCTGGAGATCAGGGTGTTTCTCACTCGTAAAAAATGTGAGACAATAAAGTGGCAAAGCATTCGGCACAGTATAAAGCCAAACCAGCGTACAGCCAGAGAAACCAAATCACATCCAGTATAAAGAAACAAACTGTCAACTTAATTTGGTGGTTGTTTGACTCTCTCCCATTCGAACAAACAGTTCTCAAAAAATCTCAAATGTTGTTTGTAACTAAAATGCATAACCAGAAATGTCTCTTTGAGCTGTTGCATTTCAAACAATTATGACATGTCTTAAATTGGTTTATAAGAAAGCAACATAAGCGGTAGACACATTTGTCCTCGGAGCTTCAGCTTCAGTTCCTCTCTTCTCTCTCTCTCTCTTTACATTGGTTGCCTGGGTGATGTCATTTAGCACATAGCTGAGTGATGGATGTGAGAGATAATGTGTATTAAGTATGTCCAGCTCCTTGGAAAAATGAAAGAGAGAAAAGAAAAGGAAAGAGAAAAAATGGAGAGAGAACGTTTGAACCACGGCCCAACAGGATGAGGAAAGTCCCTGCATAGCGTCAACACCAGCCCTCCTGAAATGGACCATGTCACTGTGGCTGTACAAAACAAAGCACACCACAACATGGGAATGAGCAGAAGAAAAGAGGCAGAATAAGAGAGACTCCATCCCTGAAACTGTCGTTTAGCATTTATTAGCCATATCTGTCATGTAAGAGGAAAGGAGAACATAAGCTGTCTTTTTATTTTTTAGATTTGTGTTGGCAGAGGTCAGAGGTTAAAAGAGCTTCATCTCCTCTGGTATTTTTTCCTGTTTCCAATCACTCCAACTCCAAGCATAAAAACCATAAAACAGTGGAAAAGTGCTAGTTTTGTCAAATTTGGCTATATGTGTCTGTTTAACTTGATAAAGCATAACAGCACAAATCGAGAGTCTCTAGTCTACACATGTACAGCCCTTAATATTAATCAAAAGCTTTATCAGTGACCAGTCAACATAGTCTCATGAAAGTGCGTATCTATACCACGAATGTTATTTCTAATACGGCAAAAAAAAAATTTGTGTGCATATGCTACGCACTGAAAACCCCTTGGGTAGGATTAGGGGGGGGTAGAGCGTGCATATTACACGCCATAAAGTAAAAAAAACTGCGTATCATATGCACGCAAAAACTATTTTTGGCGTATAAATGGCAAGAGAAATAACATTCGTTGTATACGCACTTTCATGAGATCGGGCTGGACCAGTGCTGGACCAGTGCCGGGGCAGGTTGTTACTGTGGGCCCCCTTGAAATCACGTTTCGGTTGGGGTTGGGGGGAGTAGGGTCCCAATACCTCAAACAATAAGACTGAATGAGATCACAATTTTACTTTTATAACTACCTCTCTGATTACGAAAAATATAATTTTCACTGACCCTCAGAAATCTTCAATGGACAATGCATTTGGCATGTCTGTGGCTTCAGATCAAACATTTAATTTAAGACAGAGCCAATAAACCAGCGTCTGAAACTGAACCACCCAGAACTACCGAGCACCTGAGAATCCAGAGATATTTCATTACGACAGGCCCTTATCAGATAGACTTAACTCTGCCTGCAATAACCATCACTGAGACTAAGCATAAACGCCTGCAACGGGGCAAAAACAGAGAGAGTCATTAAAAGAGAGAGACAGAGAGATTTACACAACCACACACCTGTCTTAAAATCCTTGTGGTATAAAATATGTCAAAAGTCTGTAGAAAGCCAAGGGGAGAGCCAGACTGGTTGTCTGCTTTTAATAGTTCAAGAAAATTATTTTTTTATGTACGTATGTACTGTATGAAAGAAAGAAAAAAGGTGATTTTATTATTTCATAAATTGGTCAAACTCGATGTGTTGATTGCATCATTAATATAATTAAAAGATTTAGGCTGACAACTTATTCCTCTGAATTGGATACTCATTTGTCTGCAGATCTATAACATCTGCATTTCATATTGAAATAAAATTCAGCCACTGACCACTAATGATTCAAATCTGAATCAGCAGCACTGGCAACATAAATACATCAGTATTTCGTATTTTAAAGAGCAGTCTTCCCACAAACCACAACACTCCTCGCCCAACAACTGACCCTTAGCTAAGCCACACCCACCAAAGTTACTCTTGCTAATTTGGTCAAACTTTCCTAACACTTGCTATGCTGCTGGAAAACATGGAATGTATTAAATATCAGAGGGCAAATACACGAGAGAGATTTGCTTCAGAATAGACACAAAAGCAACTTTGTTGTTGTTTAACATTGTTAACCGTACTATAAAATACTGATTAGGGTTTGTGAACTCGTTACTTACTGAATTGTTAGCAAATATATGAATAATTAAATGTAGAAATAAATGTATTAAAAATAAAAAATTAAACATTCTATACTTATATATAATTATTATATAAATAATACATCTCATTTGTAATCTTCTGGGGTATCTTTAGTCACTATCCAGAAACACAGCACCAACATTTGACTATCTTTTTTGATCATTGAAGCATGTAAGACTTTCCAAACACATGGGCCATATCTAGATTAAACCAAGCCAACAATGGTTATAGAAACTGAATTTGAAATTGAATTAAATGTCTCCATGTTAGTTGTAATGGTGCAGTGTTGAACAATCTTAAGGATAGTCTTTTGGATATACTTGAATGTTAGCAGCCTAGATTTATTTACCTATAAAGTAATACATCCCTCATACCTATCTATTCTGACAGCACTTCCTGTAAACAGGAGAGTCCTGAGCTTGACGGTTCTCAATCACTGTTTTATTTCGCACACTGTTTAAAACGTCCCTTTGCTGTAATTCAGTTCTGTTTGGCTTCAGTAAAACTGGCTACTCGGCTTTGAGGAGACGCCCCACGTGTTGTTCCTGTGGCCAGTTGGCAGAGCTGTGGTGGAGGGGAGGAGGGGACCTGCTCTTAAATAGTCCCTGATCACAAAGCTGTTTTTTTTTACTGCGAGGTTGGACGCCGTTCAGTGGTGAAGCAGCAGCCTAGAAATGTACCCGCGATGGTTTTGGAGCAGTCCCAACGCACCTGCAAGCTCCCCTGTGGGCTTCGCTCTTTCTCCCCTTTCTCTCCCTCTCCCGCGTATACTCCCTCTCTTTGTTTAAGAACTATGAGGTCATTAACTGGACACGTTTGCATTGTTAAAGGACAGCAGTCCATGCACTGCTGATTATAACATCTGCCCGAGTAAGAGAAAAAGTGCATCACATACAAGGACTAAACAAGGAAAGATTCAGAATATGGTTTGTTTCAGGAATTCAAAAAGCGGTTCTAACGCCTGCAGTGAGTCTTTTGAACAGCTGGTAATTGCCATATTTACTTAAATAACAAACAGCTGTCTCATTAACAGAGACTTAGTAAATGTGCTCTCTGGCAATTCATTGTGTACCATGGCAGACTTGCACAATGACCGCATCATTTACATGACATAAAAGTTATCAGTAGCAGACATTTATTTATTGCTGCGATACTAGGAGGTTTCAGAGAAAAAACAGTTACATTTATGAAATACTGCAGCTGACGCTACTAGTCGAAAACATTCCAGAGTGAGATTCTAGATGGTGCGGTTTATTCTACAGTTTCTAGATTAATCCTACTGTGTTCTCTTTAAGGGATAATTCACCCAACAATTTAAATGATGTCATTATTTACTCACCCTCATGTTGTTCCAAGCCTATATCACTTATTTTATAACATTATGTGAAAAACAGACCAAAATTGTGAAACGTATCGATCTGACTTTTTAAGATAAGAATTATTCATTTATGAATTGGATAGTGTCATTTTCTCATTAACTCTTATGAATGTACCAAAGGAGGAACTCAAGATTATTAGTCAAAAACTACTTTTTTTTGTCTATCCCTATAAAAAGAAATAACATGGCCTCAAAAGATTGCATATGGTGCTTTTATATAATTTTTTAAGCTTCTGTCCCTGTTGTAACTGCAGAGAAAAATTCAAACTTTTCGCATTTCATGCAAGAATCACATACGATTTTGGGGTTTGATTGGGAGACAATTTTGAGTGAACTATTATTTAAGACATAGGCCATCTATTTGATCTCTCTTAAATTCAGCTCTCCTGTCTCTCTTTTTGTCACTATAGTGGGAACTCTGTACATGGGAACACATGGATCAAGCTACTTTAGAAGGATAATGGCAATGCCATTGACTCGTGGTTTTCATTGTTGCTGTACCACTGACAGCCACTACTTTCCAGGTCGTAATCACCCTGAAGTCCTTGAGCTTTAAAAGCCTCATTTTGAACATTTTCAAAACGTGCTTTTAATCCTCAAGTGTGGACATTTAATAATCAAAACCTTTTCAGTATAGTCACTTCTGATCACTTGTCCAAGGTTGACCCTCACCCTTACATGCATCCCAAAACCAGCTCTCCTTCACTTCCCAGTGGGGAAAAAAGGCCCCTACACAGCAATTCATTGACTTCTCGTACTCTCTCTCTGTGGCTTTCATTCCTTCTGAACACAGATTTATGTCACATTTCTACACTGAGTTGTCGGAGATTTCCATGACCTTATGGGAGAATAAGTTAAAACACTGAAAAACTACTAGCACAAACACCCACCTTTGAGGTAATTGTTGGTGTTGGATGGCAGAGCCCGTCAGAAATGGTTTATGGGATTATGGAGTAACCTGCAGAGTAGCTGTGCTAGCTTTGGATGCTCTTCTATGGCTTTAATATATCATATCATGAGTATATAAAAAAAATTAATCACATAAAAAAAATTGTTTCAAGAATAGGTGCAGTATGATTACATTATAGTATGATATTATATTATAAAAATCTATTTTAAATAAATGCTGTTCTTTTGAACTTTCTATTCATTGAAGAATCCTGGAGGAAAAAAATATCACAGCACCACTATTTTCAACATTGATAATAATAAGACATGTTTCTTATGGACCAAATCAGAATATTAGAATTATTTCTGAAGGATCATGTGACAGAAGACTGGAGCTTTGTCTTCACAATACATTTATTTTATAAATATATATTAAAATAGACCTGTTATTTTAAATTGTAATAATATTCACAATATTAAGGTTTCTTTCTACTGTACTTTTGATCAAAAAAATAAACTGGTGAGCCTTGGAATAGAACAATCACGGAACAGAAGATTGCAAACAGGTAAAATTGACAGTTTATTGAATGACACATTATCAGGAGGTAAGTCTCTGGATTGCAGATAGTGATGATACTGGAATATAAATGAATAGTCTTATCTTGTGTAGGTAATGAAGAGAAGTGGCTGAAGGGCTGAAGACTAGCAGACGATAACACACAAAAGAATGAAGACGACGAAGGACGGGACAGTTCGATGCACAGGTAAGTATCCAAAGATAAGTGGTCAGGTATTGGGTCAATAGAATGCTTATGAAGGGTGAGATGAGGTGCTGATGATGGTAAATCGCAGACCGGTGTTGTGCAGTGCAGGTGATGACCAAGGAGGATTGTGGGAGATGTAGTGCGCAAAGGTGATAGACTGGTGACTGAGGGTGTCACATGGTGAGCATAAGAGACTTTCAGAGATAAAATAAATAAATAAACCACACCAAACTTGTGTGTGTAAATTTCAGCACTGTTAGAACGGTGCGTAGCTAATTAATTTTTATTAATAAAAATGAATAAATCAATTCATTTGTTTTCATGACTAAGGACATATTTTTTTGTTATAAAAACATATTTTCCAGGCAAACACATCATGCAAAGACGGTGTGATTGAGCAACTGATGAGGAGGGATAATGACAGATGTATGAGTGTTAAGCGGAGGAAGTCATCATTACTCTAAGGGCTCAGGCGGAGCGAGAAGTGCTGGGCCGTACTATGAGGGCACATAGTAAGCGGAGGGTAAATCATGGAGATCATGAGCTCTAGGGTCAGAAGAGAAGTTAGAGGAGATAGTGAGTTTGTTGGGGTGGTTAATAATTCAATGTCCTTCATTGTCAGCCACTAAACACATTGCCACTACTATATGTAGTTAGTGATGCTTTCAAATATATTTTGTGTGAACATCTTTTAGTCTTTTGTCTGAAAAGTTAAGTTTAGAACCTTTTTTTATTTTTTAAGAATACATAATAAAAAAAGAGGTATGAATTTAAATGTGGTAAATAAACCAATAAAATTGTGAATGAGTGATAGAAAAAAAATCATATTATAAAGAGCTCTGTACACTTATAGAACTGTTGTGTTTTTATGTCCACGCAGAATCTGATTTCACCAAGTGCAACATGTTCCTAGATTATCATCTTTGTTGATCCTGGAACAACATTCCAATCAACCAATCAGATTTGAAAGACAAGTTTATAGTTTATGTCAAGTTTAGGCTTACAACCAGTGTTAGGTGCTTCTACATCAGTGTTATTCGCCTATCATTTCCATCTGTCTTTAAGGATAAGTTATGGGTAGGGTTATGTTTAGGGGTAGTTACGGTTAGGACAACATTTTTAGCAGAATGTTATTCCAGGATCAACAAAATATGATGACACAGGAACACATCTAACTCCACCTATGGATAATACATTATATAATTAACTTTAAAAACATTTAAATAATTGGTAAGACAATGATTTTTCAAGGAACATGGATCATATAAAACACACACTATGTACAGGGTATTAAGAAGAACGACAAAGGAGAAATAGAGACTGTGGATTCAGAATGATGTGTTAGCAATGCTAATTATATCTGAATATATCGTTCCCCTCCAGTCCAGGCCTGAACACGCAATACCAAAAGACACTGGAGAAGAGAGAAGGATAAGAGAGGAGAGAGAGAAATAGAGAGATGAGCTTCTGCATCAAGATAATAAGAATGTTTCCTCTCCTCTGCTTTGGCTGTCCAGAGCCAAGCACTATTCTGAGCACCTCCACGAAGGATGTGAGCAGGGAGGGCTGCGGATGCACTTCACATTGTTTCTCCTCCTGGGGAAGATCATGCTTTTCATCTGTTTGACAGCAGGCTTGACCTCATTTTCAGGTCAGCGTAGAAAGGAGAGAGTGAGTGTTTGGAGGTCTCCAGGAGGCCCAGGAGAGTTTTGTCCCCAACTGCTTACTGGACTAAAACACTGCAGATGAAGGAAAGGACTTAAAATTACTCATCTCTGGCAGCTCATCAGTATTTGACAGATCAACAAGACTTCTGCAGGCCAGGTCTGACACCAAACAGATTCCTAAGAGTTTTCTGGGATGGATCTGTCGTTATAATATATGTCTACTTGCTAATTTGGAGGTTCTAGTCAATTGAGAACATCCTAGGGAACAGAAGAAGTGAAACTTTCAGCTTGTGCTCATTCAAAGAACTCAGAGATGTTAGAGCTCAAAAAGTCACAAAATGTCACCATGCAGCTCAAATATAAATATAAAAATACATCACACAACAATGGGGATGGGAAATGTGAATCATTTAACAAGTCCTGTCCCTCTGAATGGTTCTGATTCCTTAGAGGTTCCATGAACGATTTTAGTATTTTTAGGAAATACTACATTTATATATATATATATAAACAGTTTCAGTAAACTGTTTCAATAACATATTTAAAAAAAAATAATTCAAAACCCATTTAAAGGCTACAAATTAATTTTCTTTTTTCTTTTAAGAGGCGGCATAATTGCAAGGATGCTTTAAATTGATCAGTGGCAGTAAAGACATGTAGAAGGCTTCAAAAGATTGCTATTTCAGTTAAAATGGTAGCACTAGAATTAGGTTTCATTAGTTAACTACAACAGTTAACTTGAACTAATAATGAACTGCACTTCTACAGTAATTTATATCTCTTTGTTAATATTAATTTCGACACTTACTAATACATTATCAAAATCAAAGTTGTATTTGTTAACATTAGTTAATGCACTGTGAACTAACATGAACAGCTGTATTTGTATTAACTAACATTAACAAAGATGAACAAATACAGTAACAAATGTTTTGCTCTTGGTTAGATCATGTTAGTTAATACAAATTAATGTCAACAAATGAAACCTTGTTGTGAGGTGTTACCGTAAAAATTTATCAAAGAATCCCCCCAAAAAAGAACATGGATAATAATCCACAAAAATATAAAGCAGTACAGCTGTTTTGAACTGTAATGATAATATAAGTAATGTTTCTTGAGCACCAATTAACCATATAAGAATGATTAATTCTAGAAGGAACATGTGACACTGAAGACTGGAGTAATGATACTGAAAATTCAGCTTTGCCATCAAAGGGATAAATTACATTTTAAAATGTGATAAAATATAGAAAACCGCTCTTTTAATTTGTAATGATATTTTCCACAGTATTTAAAATAACAAATTAAGCTTTGATCAGCAGAGGCTTCTTTCAGAAACTGAAATGACCCCGGATGGATGGATGGATGGATGGATGGATGGATGGATGGGCCAGGAATAATTACTTAATTCTTAGATATATTATTGTGATGGGTACTGAATTCCCAGTATTTTGGCAATTCCAGCCTGTGTTGTGATTCCCTGTTAAATGGATTAACAGGCAGGTCTGTAGGGTGGCTATCGGGTAGTCGGAAAACATACTGTTTACTCAGTCCCCGAGGAGAGAAGTTAGACTCTTCCTCTTCTTTCAAAGCTCAGAAATGCTTCATTAATGCTGTCAATGGTGTGAGTTAAAGCAGAGAAATCAAACACAATGCTTCCATTGCAGTCTTGGCACTAACAAACCTAGGTCCTAAAGTATGGCTGCATTCCCCCATATACCTTATAGAGCAGCACTTAATGTACCAGAAAGGAGAAAGAGAAAAACAGCAGAGATTAATGAGAGTAAAAACGTTGCTCTGAATGGATGCAGTCATAGGTCAGAGTCTTCAGTAATAAGACACTTACATCATCCCATCAGCATGAACCAGAGCCAAGATACAACATGAGGGAAGAAGATGCATGAGCTTCTGTTTAGATGATAGTTTCCAAGGAGATAATGTTGAAAATGATAGGGGAGGATGATCGTCAGTCTAAGAGAAATGACACCCAGGCAGGAAGTCAAATGAGAAGTTTCATTAAAAGTGCATTTGTTTAATTCCGTTAGGATTAACACGCTTCTCAGAGACGCTGATGAATGACAGACAGAGTTTGTGAATCGCCCTGCAGTTGAATGGGAATACGACTGTCATCTGGGGCCTGTCGTGATGCTTGGACTATGAATAAGGTTGAAGATTTAATGAGGCTAATGAGGCATTGATAACAATCTCTTTTTTTTCCCAGATCCAATCGAGCACACGATGGCCATCTCATGATTCCCTCATTATCAGTTGTTTTTTCAATGAGCTTCAATTTTAAATGTTCTACATACCATGAACAGTAAAAGTGACAATGTTTCAGGTCCTGCTATACTGTTTACAGTATATCCATGGCACAATTGTAAAAATCCAATATCCTGTAAAAGCACGGTGTAATTATAGGTTTTGTTTACATTTGCCAAACAACAATGCAATCAGGGTTGTGCACCATAAAGAACAGAACTGAGAATGTTTTTTTAAATTCCACTTCAACTGTACAATTTGAATTAAGATAGCAAAAAGTGTAATTTTAAAGAACATTTAAGGGAACATGATGAAGAAAAAAGCTACAATGCTTTTGTTTTCTCTTGCAATAGTATTGCATTCCCATACACATTTTACATTTGCTTGCAAAAGCATTGAAATTCAGTTTTTCCCCACCTCAGGCCATCCTTAAAAATATTTTGGTTTGCAGTAACAGCAAAAAAAAAAAAGGGGGTCGGTAGGTAGGCAAATATTTTTTTTTTTTAAGATTCAATGTAAAAAAAAATGTACAATTTTGGTCATGAATTTAAACAAATTTGCATATCGTGACGTCTTCAAACCGTGCCTTCTGGCGCACCTTTGAAAACCTCATTCTGATGCAGGTTATATAGATATGTCAAAACATTTTTATTACATTAATTCCAGCTGCATTTATTTGATTTTTTTTTTTTGTGACAAAATCAAGAAAAAAGAAGCCACTAGATTTCAATGAAAGTGGATTTTCAGAGGTAAACAAATTAAAATGACTTCAGAATTCACAAAATAACAGTTAATTAGATTATGCAATGTAATACCTATGAGAAAACATAATGTGTTACATTTGGGATGTTTACATCCATAAAACATAATTTCAATTGTGTTACTGGTTACTAGTTTACTGGGTTATAGGCAACTGTTTTACTTGCATCCACCGCTAGGTGTCAATGCAACCTACAAATCAGAGACCAGTTACGTTCTTTCGGCTGTCACTTTTGTGAAAAAAATCCTGTTTGTTTTTGAGACAAAAGTGTTCATTTAAATCGATTGTAAAATCAAGTTTTCATGTCTACAGACGTTTCCATTATTAACGCCACATATTATAGGCAAATCCACGGACAACTAACAGGCATTAGGACCAGATTAGGACGAACGTAAAGAGAGCGCATGAGACGCGCACAAGTCAGCAATATTTCTGATGATTTATTGGCGTGAATTTTTCGCGCACAATGACAAACAGGACTACAAAATTCTTGAAAAACAACACCCGCAGCCATCATTACCAAGCGCGAACCATTGACAGTGAATGAAACGAAGCGAACGTGTCTAGGCCATATGTGACATGCGTATACCATGGTGTGTAAACAATCATAGACGCCGCGGGTTTATATCTAAAAGAAAGAACGTAGCCTATGTAGGCTTTTTATATTCACAATACTTACTAAAATATTATTAATATTATATTATTGCATTTGTATTAGTTGTTTGAAGAGTAAAACATTTTTTTGGTCGGTCTTAACGCAAGTTTACAATCGGTAAGTCGGTCGGACTAAAAGGGAAAAAAAAAAAAATAATTGGGTCGGTCCTAAATTGACAGGGTCGGTCGGGTTACGGCAAACAAGAATATTTTTAAGGATGGCCTCATATTAAAAGATTGCAGAGCAAATACAAAGTTTCAAGGTAAACAAAGGTTTTGTGAGTGAACGCAAGCATTGAAATATGTGATTTTCACCATGTCTCTTTAAGGCCAATTCACACTGCACTGATAGATGCTGAGAAAAGCAGACAGTCACTGGATTACAGACATTCCACCACCAAACAAATGCTAATTGAACATGTACAACGGGCAAGTCCACACTCATAAACTGAAAGAGTCAATTATAAAGAAATTCCCAATTAGCAACCAGCAGCTATCCTAAAAGCAATTTTCAGCAATAACAGTGTAGTCTCTGTACAAGAATGTACTTAATTTTCCTGAAGCCTGTATGTGTTGATCAGAGGAGAAGCTGAGAACATCTAAAAGAGTCCAACAGGAGAGAGTCCAAAAGGAACAGCACTGGAGGCCACAGTAATGAACTCTCTACTCTTAACCCATACAGCAGTTTCCTGCTTCAGACTACGAATAATGCAGGTAAATCAGATTTGGTTCCAACTCTAGTCCCTGAAGCCTCATATTCATGCTCTGACTCATGGTGTGCTTTTGAAGCTTTATGACTGCACCACTTGTAATGTACATTACCCTAACACAGGATGACCAGCACTTCCCCTGAGAAGCGGGCTGGAGACTCCGTACCGAAGCTGCTCGTAATGGACCCTCTGGCTAAATCTCTGGGATTCACTGGAGGAGAACGTGTCAGAGATGTAGGCTGGAACCGCAGAAGACACAAGCACAAAATGGCTGAGGTAAGAGAGATGTCAGGGTGACTCCCTGATGATAAAACGATTGGGAAGCAGAGACTAAAATAAGCCGATGTGGGCGTAGGGGTAAGGTGAAAAATCGGTGGATGTGAATAATTTGGAGCAATGTTTCAGGATCGGAAGGGAAATGCAGCCAAAAGAGCAATTGTTATCCCCAGTGTGAAGCAGAACGATTAAGACTATAAAAGTTTTGCTACAGTCAAGTTGGATTTTGAATAAAACAAAGGCAGGTCATTGTCAGTGGAAAAAGGTCTTATGGTGCAGTTCAGCAGTCTGGTCTCAACATGTCCAAATTCAACAATAAAATTAAAAACATTCATGCATGAACCTTTACTTGCTAAAGCTTGATAAAACATGTCATGTCAAACAATCGCATCATACTAGAATAAAAAATAGATTTTTAACCACATTTGGTATGTCTTTTCCAAACACTGTGTTCTGATTTGCCAAAAGACAGAGAACTGGGAATTTTCTCCAATGGGTAAGATAAGGAGAAAGGTCCAGCAGTACAAAACCTGTCAAACTGTTAGTTTCTGAGTGGTTTCATAAGCTCAGTCATCTCAGCATGATGCTTATGCTTGTTTATAGCATTAATTCAAGATACCAGGCCGGGTTTCAAAGGACCACCATATACAAACTACAGGTGAAAATACAAGTTCCAGAACACTTCCCTGGAGCACTGAGCAGCCCCAATGCACTTTTTTCTCACTGAGATTCGTCAAAAAAGACTAAAGATTACATTTTCCAGAGTCCTATCATCATCAATCAATTTTATTTTAGTGTCCTGTAAGTAAAGCATCCGAAAGCACAACTATGTTACAGCGAATCATTAGGTCTTCCAGTGCAGGTTTAATGTCACAAGCTGCTGTCATCATGTTTTACGACTTTGCATATATTTGAAAGATATGTAATTGTATAATGACCCTCAAATGCCCCAGAGTAGCAAGGCCCAGTAAATTTACTCTGGCAGACACCTCGCGGATCCTGCTGTAAACACTCTCACCGTGTCCCTGTGCCTTCATTGGCTACTATTAGTATCCGAAGGCAAAGCCCAGAAGTTTTCTGCTCTGAGTTTGGCAGTTGTGGTAAAATTTTGATCATTCCGTTGCAACTTTACCTGAGAAACTTGAGAGTGACTCATTCCCAAAGGTTTGGCTGCTTATCATTCCAAATTAACAATCCTTCAACCTTCAGAAAGTTAATTTCTATAAATTTAAACAACACCAGTTAGCTGAACGAGCAATATGAGATGGCTATTAAAAAATGGACTAAAAAAAAGAAAAAAATAATAATACATACTCCATATGGTTGCAATCAACCATCAAAATCTGAGGAAGGTCCGTTTTCCATTACTGAAACATAGCAAGGCCACGGGCGCTGAAGGGAGAGTGGAGAGGAGGTTTGGCTGGGAATGGGACGCCATGGCAGGCTGACATCCTCTCAGTGCTCAACGCTCATTTGGACCTACCGGCCCCTCTGTGGTAGCTACTACTGTGCGAGTTGAAACTGAAGTCAGGGAGAGCGAGAGAGCGAGAGAGCGAGAGAGCGAGAGGGCGAGAGAGCGCGAGAGAGAGAGAGAGAGAGAGAGAGAGAGAGAGAGAGAGAGAGAGAGAAGACAGACAGACAGACAGAAGAGAGAGAGAGAGAGAGAAGAGAGAGAGAGAGAGAGAGAGGAGAGAGAGAGAGAGAGAGAGAGAGAGAGAGAGAGAGAGAGAGAGAGAGAGAGAGAGAGCAAATGAACTGGTAATGCCTCCACCAGCCTGGCAGATGAAAAGATGTTGGAAGTTTTATGACTTCGCTTTGGTGTTGATTTACAGTAAATGGGCGTCAAGGCTGTGTCACTGCAGATTACAGGCTGGATATTAAGAACATTTGAAAGGATGAAATGTACCAACTTGCACCTCTGTTTAAACCTAAACATTTCAGATTTTAAAAAGGATTTTCATGCCATACTAATATATCGTATGCAGAGGTAAAGCTAGATGCCTCCACTTCAAAATGTGCTCCCTCTAAAAAAAAAGTATCCTGCTCTGGATCTTACGGTCTACCTATATTTTGAGTTCCCAAATGTTAAAGAGTCTCTAGAGTTGTTCCAATTCTGTATAACTTTCTCCAATCCTTTTACGACTTCTGCAGAACATAAAATATGTTTTTGACCATACAATGGAAGTCAATGGGGTCCAAAACAAAATCTTTCATTGTATAGACCAAAAACGAAAAAAGAAAAAGGTTAACTATCCCTTTAAGGACCTGCTTGCAGTATGAAGATGCTGGGAGGAGTGTCATAAAAATAGTTCAGAGGAATTCATGAGCCAGGAGAGGGTGACACCATTGTGATGAGAAAGCCAGAACTATGTATCACATGCATTGTGAAGTGGGCTGAAGAAAAGTGGCACTATTACTGAGAATTCCATCAGAGAGCGAACATGAGAAAGAGAGAGGGTTTTATGGGATGATGTGGTTTAGATGATTGTTAATTTTTTAGCACTTAAAGACAAAGAAAAGAAGTAAAGAGTTGGCAGACCATTAGATTTTTGGTAAATTGGATCAAGGTTTAGGGATTAGTCCACATAAAATGAAAATGCTGTTATTATTTACTTCAAATTATTCCCAAACCTTCTATATTTTTATGGAACACAAAAGACATTTAAAAAAAAATACAATGGATGGAGACAGAAGCTTTTAAAAAAAAGAACAACAACAAAAAATGGTCTATACGGCATCTTCTGAAGGCATATGATAGCTTTGTACGAGGAACAGGCTGACATTTAAGTCATTATTTAACTTTTCATAAGAGTTCCTTATGAAGTAAAGAAGTAATGATGTCCAACTGGTGAAGGGAATGTTCTTTTTAATGTAGCTTCACTTCTTGTCTCCTGAGATACCTCATCTGGTGGATTTTTGAAGGCAGCATATGTATCATTTGTTGCCTTTGATATCCCACAACCCTGTGCTTTCCATTCTGTGACAGTTAAGATAGAAAAATAAAGATGGCGTCTGAAAGTTGGGATTGGTGGTCAGTTTGTGTGTAAATGTACATTTTTGATTAACGTTTTCCACTTATGATTCATTTCTAGCGAGAAATTACTATTGTAGTAAAAAATCCACTTACTTTTCACCAAAACTCTCTATATTTTTCAGACTGATCTCATGAAACTGCGTATGTATGACACGCCAATTCGTATTTCCATTTTTGGCGTGCTATCAACACGCATAATCGCTTTTCAGCGTGTTTATGAACGCCGTTGACTTAACGTTACATTACTGTATATATAAATATATGACCTACCCCAACCCCGTCCCTAAACCTACCCGTCACTGGTTAATAGCATTTATGAGTCTTTCCCTACCATCCTAGTAAGAAAAATATCGCTCCCCCAGATGTATATCAAAATTTGGCTTTATTTCACTCGGATTTTTAACAGCGTGTACATACACGCGGAATCACTCGGACAAAACGGCGTAGATATACACGCATACATGCGGATAGCTCAAAATGCGTATAAATAACACGCCACTTGACTTGAAAGTGGCGTGTATGTTTACGCAAAAGTCATGATGTCATGTTGCTATTTTACAGTAGATCATTAAACGGTTACGCTGCCTCAGAAGTCTGTCTGAAATCAGTTTTGTGAGGTGTACCTTCGCGCACAAACGCTGTCTGCAGAGACATTGCCTGATAGGGCAGCTAGGCAACAAGTCAGCTGCCTAAGTTTTCGGACACAGCCAGGGTTTGAGCTAAACTCTGCAGGGCAGTTGCCCACCAGGACCGGATTTGAGGAACCCTGACCTAGGACCTTGTTCACAAAAATGTGATTCACTTGTTTATGAATCACACTGATCTGGCTCTTAAATTCAGCTCAATGACTCAATTGCCAGGTTGCAGCTGTTGACAGCTCACTGAAGTATCCGATTATTAATAATGACTTAAATTTTAGTCCGTTCTTTTCTCAAAGCCATCATATAACTTCAGAAGTCTTGGGAAACAAGTCATAGGAATTACTTTTATGGCACGTTTTTGTCATTTTTGAAACATGAAAGTGGAGACTAGTAATTACATGGAAAAAAAGTGACTGGTAATTCTTCAAAATTTCTCCTTTTGTGTTACATAGAAGAAAGAAGGTCATAGAAGTTTGTAACAACATGAAGCTGGGAAAATTATGAAAACTTTAATTTTTGTGCAAACTATCCTTTTAAGTAAGCTCTCATTTTTGGATTTTGTTGTTAAACAGTAAACAGCACTTTGAACTGGTTTCATTCCTGGTGTACACATCAAGTATAAGCCCTCAAACGGATCCATATCCTGAAATGTACTCTTGAGAAAAAGAGTACAGATCTGTATGGTAGCATATCTGTTCCCCTGTATAGCGTTCCCTCTCTCTTTCCATCTCTCTGATACACGTTCAGCTGCTGGTTTCCTCGGTCCTGCTTAGTTTAACTCGGCCTGCATTACCATGTACACTGAACAGCTCTCACCATGTAGCTGCGCGTCCTGACAGGTTGAAAAATGGTAATACAGAAATTAATGGTTAACATGTGTTCTCTCTCTGCACAGCTCCCAAACCTTCCATATACACATGCGCTGGGTCTTGAGCTTTAAGGACCGAGCCAGGAAGGTAAAGCTACACTGTAATCAAATATCACTTTGAGACAAGCAGTTCCACATTAGACTCTTCACCGTTAGTAATGGCAGAGATGACGTAATCCGACATGGGACGGATCTCCAGTCCATCATTTTTCAGGTAGTCTTGAACAACTAAACAGAGGATATGATTCTGTACGTCATTTAACCGTAAAAGATGTAACTTTACCAAACTGAACAGTAATAATAGTAACAATGCCATAACATACAATGCACGGGTTTAGCGGCTGTATAGTAGGACTGATGAATACGCAAATACTTTGTCATTGAAGCCACAATAAAATGACAGCTTTAATGTGATTTTAAAAAAATTCAACTGAAGGCCAAAGAAGGATAAATTACAAGGTGAGACCAGTTGTAATACATCGATATTAATTTCACGGCAAAACATTGTTATAAACCAACATTTGCCTCTATTGAGAGACCTTGTACAGCAGCTCATTGTTTTAGGAACAAAAAGAAAAGAAAAAAAGAAATCCAAGACAAGTACAAGTGAACGATTCATGGAAACAGCAAGCTACCAAAGGAGTTTTATGTCCTTTGGTGAGTCAAAATTTGGTGGATTTGCAAAAAAACAATGAATCCAGATATTTGATAGTTTCTTCCCATGAGTCTGTGGCTCTCTCGGTCACCTTTTACTTCAAATTTACAGCCAACTTCTCAAATGCTCCAGAAAACATTTCCATATGTCACATCACTGTTAAAACAAATAAACCACCTGAACTTTAGCTCCGACACGAACTGTGTTACTTCGTTTTTCTTTCTCTAAAAGTCTTGTTTTAGCTTAGGCCCAAACGTGAACCTGCTAATGTAAATTGTACGTCACTCGTGCAGCTGATGTGTATATTGATGAGAATAGCTGGTGGATGTATCATAGACTCGCTGCCCCCCTGCAGGTGTGAGTCAGTACGGCCCTGGGCTCTCACAGGAAATTAACCACCACTCATGTGATTACCAGATTATGGTTGATGGACGAATCTAACGGATCATTTTTAAACATCACTTCCTCTACTCCCTAGTTCTCTCTCTTAAAACAACATCACACACAATCATAGTCTGACAGGCCAATGCGGTCTCAAACATCCTTAAATCCAATTTTTAAATAAATACAGGAGTGTCTTAATTTCTGGAATAAAGGTCTTATTATTTTAAAGCCGTCATCAAAAGATGATATAAGCCTTTCATGAGGTGATCAGTCAGTTTTTAAAAGTTCTTGAAAATATCTCTTATGCTCACCAAGGCTGCATTTAAAAATACAGTCAAAATAGTAGTGATAATATTGTGTATAAAATCTAAGATCCAATTCCAATTCATAAATACTGACTATGTTCAACATATTTTAACTTCAAAGAATATCAACGGATGCTATGAACCATTGACTTGATAGCAAAATCCTCAAATTAGTTTCATTGATGTGTTTTAACGACGGTAGGTAATTGACTTTTATGAAAAGACCAGGCAATTGTCCTATTAACATAAACCGTTTCCTGTGAAGGATAATAGATGACTTTAATCTGCGAGTGATTAAAGGTCCACCACCTCCATCCTTCCACACTGACAAACCCAAACAGTAAATGCAGAGAAATTGGCAAATCCCAGCAGGGAGTGAACTGAAGGAAATATCATAATTCTGTCGTGATTGAGGTAATGGGCTGCTAGTGTCTTGTTTCCCCATTTTGGCACTATGTAATCGCCTTACAAGCCTGTGCTGGAACCACTTGACTCCCCTCTGTCGGGTGCAGTTGTGGGAATGAGTTGAATTTTGAACATGGGATGATAGGAGTCAAAATCCAGATATTTGGACACAATGTAATAAAAAAGACACATGCTTTGGGCCAGAGATTTAATTGGTTTTGACAAATCTTTACCCAAATCTTTACCCAGCACATTTGCTTAAATAATTTATGTTTTTGTATTACGCTGAGCCAATTTTATAAAACGCTTTACTTTTATTTAATAATAACTATGTCCATTGCATACACCATGAGGCCCGTAGGGTGCAAAACATTTACATAAGCTCTACAAAAACTCATTAATAATATGTACTGTTTGCCACAATACAGCTCCCTGCCTGCACTCTAGTCTGACTATAACTTTTATAGAGTTAAACAGTTTAATACAGACTTTCTCTCATCAACTTCCTCTCCACTGGCTTTTAAACTTCAGCTCAAAGGCGTCGCAACATTTAACATATCTTCACTTAGCTACTCAGAGATTTCTGCACTGTTTTGCCAGTCCTAATTACAGCTCAATTATGCAGCTGGAAGTTCTGTAAAGAGCAGACGTTACGCAGGCCACTGAACCAGCTCCTCTGGGCCCTGCATGTGCCCTGATACGGCCGATCCATCACTGGGGCTGCCAAGAGACTCTTCAAACGGTCTGCCATGCTCAGGTAAGGCTTATGAGGTAGAGAAATCATAAGAGTTATAACTTTAATATTCATAGAGCACATGGGGCCTCATGAACTAACACCACGGTAGGGAGAATGGGCGTCACTGTGTTAATGTAGTGCGGAAAGTGTGCTGACTGTGACTGTTGGAGCCCTTTAAGTTTGAATGTTTTGAACGTTTGTATTTAATGTGGCTTAATTGTTGACTTGAACAATGATTTAATGTGGTTTTGATGAATCTAAAGGTGATGAGATTTATTTTGTAAGATGACTCTGTATAAGGAAGAAAGCAGATTGGAGTCAGGTGTGTAAAGGTTAGCTGTGTTCGAAATCACCTAATATACCGTCATTCACTATTCTCATTACTCCACTAATATCACTCTAACCGTACGTTCACACCGCCGCCGGCGAGAGCGGCAAAATTCGCTCTCGCCGCCCTGCCAGCGACGCCGTGGAAAGATTCGTGGACGCTCTGATGCTCTGACGTAGATCGAACGCGTGGTCTTTTTTAAAACTGTATTTAAAGGGGCCACAAAGCAAACTTGATCGATGGAAAGAAATTAACAATTATAGTGACATGTTTGCTAATGAAATAAATCAATTAAAAGCCATTTGTGTGGTGTGACTTTTGTGTTCATGGTTAAGTGCTATTATAATTTGCATTCCTGCTGAAAAAGAAGTGTTCTAGCATGAACATCTTGCCTATAAATAGTGTTGCGCGCCTTCTTATCAAATTCAAATGATCAACCTCCTCTATTTTGCTTGGGAACTAATGTGGTCGGAACCAAAGTTTACAGGACTGCATTCTCTGGAAACCTCTCAAACGGAGCACTTCTATATTCCGATTGGTTGCCGCCGGTTGCCGCCGAACCCCGTCATTGCTTATTGACATAAAGTTGACCTGACTTCAGCTCTCCTCGCCTCTCTCACCGTCCAAGACGCGCCACGCCGCTCTCGCCGGAGCTCGCCGCCAGCTCTCATTGAAAATGAATGACTTCCGACCACTTTGACGCTCTCGCCAGCGGCGATGTGAACGCACAGTCAGGAGTAAAGGAAAACGAGTGAGGAAATTCGGACACTGAGTGCACTGGAAGGGCTGCCTCTTTTGCATAGTTTGTGCTTATTGTTAAATAATAATTTGAAACTTAGCAAACTGTCAGCTCCAGTAGTAATAAAAAGATTTATCTTGAACTCTGTCATGGAAACTAGCATGTATAAACCTTAATTTAAACTATTTAATAATCAATTATAAAGAAATGTATACATGTATAATATTACGCTGTACCCACATTGGACCACAGGTGGTTTAAATTCCAAGACCCTGGAATTAATTCGGCACGAGCTTCACAGTACATTATGGGTATTTTATAGCTGTTGAGTGCACATCAGTTGTACATTCATTATTGCATGCAGTGCATTATGGATTGAATGAGTGCACTTGATTACGTCCACTATGGTTTCGGACACCATGGCTGTCACCTCAAAAAGTGTCCTATTTAATGATGGGGGCGATTTCGGACACATCACTTGTTTGAAAGACCAATTTTTGCTTTCTTTTGACAATAAATACTTAATTTAGTATAAACATTTGATATTGAGATCATTTCATTTTGTAGCAGAAACAATTACTAAGTTAAAATTAAAATATAAGCAACAATATTCATTATTATAATAAAATATAATTTAAGGATTTTGAGAAATTTAAACTGGAAAATAAGTTTGCTAGAAAAACAACATTGCATGATATAGTAAGGCTTGTTTTTTAGAGAATATATCTTCCATAAAATAAAAATAAGATAAAAAAGACCTAGTCATTTGTTTAAAGGAGAATTGCGGAAGTTCTGAAATTTCTAACCGTTACTGACACCAGTGGCCGTTAGTGAAACTGCGGCCAGTATCATGCTCGTTGGCCGCAGTAGATAAGGCTTTTTTTTTTTTTTTTTACTTACGAGGAGTTTCCATGGGTGTCTGGATTGTGTTGGAGGCTGGTCGTCCGTTTGCAGATTCCATTTGAAACACTACTGCTAGCGATTGCCGCTGCTTACTAATAGCTGCCGTACGGATATAAGCCCGTGTAAGCCCAAGTAGACGAGAACGCTCATGACGTCACATTTTGTGAATTTTCGCGCCAATTCGGACCGACTGCTTCACACACACTTGCGCCTATAGGCTGATAGAGGCAACCATGGTGGACAGTCAAGGTGTCATTCTTTCTATTACATTATGGCTGGCTCATAAATGTACAAAGGAAAACGTACTCGGTTACTAACGTAACCTCGGTTCTCTCTAGAGAGGGAACGAGTACTGCGTAATATCTTACGCTATGGGGAAAACTCTTTTCCACGAGATATTGAAGCCAAAAATTATCCTTAATTTTTTACTAATGTAAAACGCTTTGCAGCAGCAAGCAGACCTAGGCGAGACAGCTCGCGCGCCTATTGGCTGCTCTGCGGCAATAGCAGCAGCCTATCGAGAGAGGCTCTGCGTGACGTCACGACGAATGGGGGCCCTTCGCGCCCATATCGTCACGTCCCGCCAGAAAGGGCGTGGTCTCGCCCTATATCTAGGCTCGATAGCTGCTCTTACGTCGGTTTTCATCGCCGAAGCGAACCAGAGCGTATTCCAAGCACGGCAAGATACGCAGTACTCGTTCCCTCTCTAGAGAGAACCGAGGTTACGTTAGTAACCGAGTACGTTCTCTTACGAGAGTATCTCTCGTACTGCGTAATATCTTACGCTATGGGGAACACAATGCAACACGCCGTGCTGGTAGGGATCCAACACCAAAGACCCAGGGGCCGAAGCCCGGGGCGCATATAGTGCATAATCACCATAAACTCACAGAGAGTGAGGGAAGAGAGGCTAGAAGCATCATTCCCTGTAAATAGCCTCCGAAAGGGGCCAATCATATGACAATAACCAAACCGTCAGGGTGAACATTCAGCCTGAACTGGGTGGCCACAAGTGTGTCAATTTTTAAATGAGCTGCTGTACCGGTCAGTGAGCGATACGCAGGCCAAACTCAGTATCCGAGCCGCACAGCGGGCAGATAGCACTGAATTCTATACCGCCAAAAGCTTAGCTTGTAAGGCGGGGACCTCCAGATTATAGTATTTTATAAATGTAGACGGCGAGGCCCAGCCCGCGGCCATACAAATATCTTGCAGGGTAACCCCGCTAGACCATGCCCACGAGGAGGCCATGCCTCTCGTGGAGTGCGCTCTAACACCCAAAGGGCACTGAAGGCCCTTAGAAGTGTAAGCCAGCGCTATGGCACCAACTATCCATCTGGATAAGCTCTGTTTCGACGCGGCAAGTCCCTTAGTACGGCCGCCAAACGAAACAAAAAGCTGCTCAGTCTGTCTGAAACCAGACGAGCGGGACACATAAGCCCTTAGTGCCCTGACAGGGCAAAGGAGACTCGCGTCCTTCTCCTCATTGAGAACCGGAAGGGCAGACAGGGAAATCACCTGGGCCCTGAACGGTGTGTTGAGGGATTTCGGCACGTAACCGTGCTTTGGTTTGAGTATGACCTTAGAGTCGTTAGGTCCAAACTCCATGCATGACGCGCGTACTGAGAGCGCTTGCAAGTCCCCTACGCGCTTCACTGAAGCGAGAGCCATAAGAAACGCTGTCTTGAAAGACAAGTGTTTCATGTCTGACGACTGGATTGGCTCGAATGGGGCGCCTTTCATGGCCTCCAAGACCGTGGAAAGGTCCCATGTCGGGACTGAAGGGGGCCTGGGAGGGTTTAGCCTCCGAGCTCCTCTAAGGAAACGCACGACTAAGTCGCTCTTTCCTAGTGACTGGCCAGACACCGGTTTTGCAAACGTTGCTATGGCCGCCACGTATACTTTGAGCGTGGAAGGGGACCTGCCCTTATCCAGTAGCTCCTGAAGGAAGGAAAGCACTTCCGTAACCCCGCAGTCTACAGGTGAAAAGCCCTGCGCTTGACACCAAGCAGAGAACACAGACCACTTCGAGGAGTAGAGCCGTCTGGTAGACGGGGCTCTAGCCTGCGCGATCGTGTTTAGCACTCCCTCTGGGAGGTCAGCGGGTACCCGTTGATGGCCCATGCGTGCAGGGACCACAGATCCGGGCGAGGATGCCAAATCGAGCCTTCCGCCTGAGAGAGGAGGTCTCTCCTCAGCGGTAACGGCCATGGAGCAGCGCTGGTCAGCTGCATCAGGACAGGGAACCACGACTGGTTTGTCCAGAGCGGAGCTATGAGTAGCACTGGGCATCCCTCCCTCCTGATTCGCTCCAACACCTGAGGCAGGAGTGAGACAGGGGGAAAAGCATAAAGGGGGCGGCGGGGCCAGACATGGGCCAGCGCGTCCCGACTTTTCGAGAAGAATCTCGGGCAGTGAGCGTTTTCTTGGGACGCGAACAGGTCCACCTGCGCTCTGCCAAACGTTTCCCACAGCAGCTGGATCGTCTGCGGGTGCAGAGACCATTCTCCTGCTGGAACGTTGTTTCTGGACAGCCTGTCTGGTCCCACATTTAGGTGACCAGGCACATGCGCCGCTCTCAGCGAGAGCAGGTTGTGCTGAGCCCAGACCAGGAGGCGTTCCGTCAGCCTGTAAAGGTTTCGGGACCTGACGCCGCCCTGGCGATTTATGTATGCCACCACTGACATGTTGTCCGACCGGACCAATACGTGGTGGCCTGTTATCTGGGGACAGAAGCGCCTTAGCGCTTTGTCGACTGCTATCAATTCCAAGCAGTTTATGTGTAGGAGCCTCTCCCGCACTGACCACAGGCCAGCCAGCGGTCTGCCCTCGAGCAGCGCTCCCCACCCCGAAGTGGAGGCGTCCGTAGACACCACCTTCACACTTGAGGGGATCCCCAGACTCACGCCCGACTGATACCAGTCGGTCGCTTTCCATGGTTTCAGAGCCGAAATGCACTGATGGTCGACCCTGAGGCGAAACAGACCTGCGGTCCATGCCCTGGGGGGAACTCGTGCTTTTAGCCATAGCTGCAGTGGGCGCATGCGGAGCAGGCCCAACTGGAGTACAGAGGCTGCTGAGGCCATGAGACCCAGCATTTTCTGAAACCTTCTGAGCGGGACTATAGAGCCGTGGCGGAAGGATTTCGCGACGTGCTGGATATTCAATCCGCGCTCTGGTGACAGGCGTGCCGTCATGGATAGCGAGTCTAACACTGTTCCCAGAAAGGAAATCCTCCGACTGGGGAGCAGTGAGCTTTTCGCCCAATTGACTGTAAGGCCCAGCTCCTCGAGGTGCTCGAGTAATGCGGCCCTGTGTTCTAAGAGCTCCGTTCGTGAACGAGCTAGAATCAGCCAATCGTCCAAGTAGTTCAAAACTCGCATGCCCCGAAGTCTCAGGGGAGCGAGGGCCGCGTCCATGCACTTCGTGAACGTACGGGGTGCTAGGGACAGGCCGAATGGCAGGACTGTGTATTGATATGCCTGGCCCTCGAAGGCGAATCTCAAGAATCGCCTGTGATGGGACGCTATTTGTATTTGGAAATACGCGTCTTTCAGATCTATTGACATGAACCAGTCTCCTTGGCGCACTTGCGCGAGGATTTTCCTGGTCGTAAGCATCCTGAACTGGCGTTTCACGAGCGCTCTGTTCAGCAGCCTCAGATCTAGAATGGGTCTGAGCCCACCATCTTTCTTCGGTACCAGAAAATATCTGCTGTATAAGCCCCCTTCGCTCTGAGCCTGAGATAAAGGTTCTATAGCCCCTTTTCTCAGTAGTTTCGCTATCTCGGCTCGAAGTAGATGAGATACTTCGCTTTTCACCGTAGTTTCGACGCGCGCCGCGTAGCGGCGAGGGCGTCGAGCGAATTGTAGCGAATAGCCTCTCTTTATAGTGTTCATCACCCACTCTGATACCCCGGGAAGCCTTGACCACGCATCCGCGTGAATAGCTAGGGGCAGAATGAAATCTGGGCTCTGGCCGCGGGAAAGCGGCGGCACAAGAGCCCGCGTGTGCTGGGAACACAGCGCCGTGTTTACGGCGTTCGAGGCGGGGGGCGCGCTGATCACAGCGGGCAGCCTGGCCGCGCTCATCTCCTCTGAGGCGGGTAGCGCCGAGAGAGAGAGCGGGGCGAATCCCGTGGGATTCGGCGTGTCTGTGAGGAAATGTGGGCGCGGGACCACGGGCACATTTGCTACACTGAAAACACTGTCGTTTAGGGCCGACTGAATGTGTGTTGGTTTCGTTTTTACAGAAACCGAGGGACACGCAGCGTGTAGTGTAAGCGGGCATGGGGATATGGGCGCGTTCACTACAGTGTTTGCACAATCGACCGGAGCCGATTTTATTTGTGCGAGCCCTGCACCGTGGCGGGCTGTGTCTGGGTGTGGGAATGGGCACTGGGGCGTGGGCATTCTTACAACACTCATAACACCATCGGCCGAGGCCGGAACACCAGAAAATACACTCTTTATTGGATTTATCTGGGTAGCCGTAAAAACAGCTTTTGTGTGCAGGCAAGCGGGCTGAGACACCGGCTGCTTCACTGCAAAATACACTGGTACAGTCACAACGCATGGGGCTGAACGAGCGAGAAGTTTTGGTGGAAATCCGGCCGCAGCGGGATCTGAACACCGTCGTTTTCCTAGAGCGGCTAGGAAGACTTTGGGGCCTCGGGCTTGATCTCGATCCTCGGCCGGGGCCCGCGGTGAGGGGGGCGGCGTCCGGCGGAGCGAGACCGCGGTCTCTGATCCCGGGCCTGGCGGCGCTGTGAGGCGGCGGCGGCGGAGGGCGGTGCAGGCTGGGGCTGAGAGCTGCGAGCAGGCGGCTTGGTGCGGCCTGTAGCGGAGCTCGAGCGCTTCGGCAGGAAGTGCTTCATAGCCTGAGAAGTCTTCTGCACCTCAACAAACCTGTCCGCGAAGTCCTTGACGGCCGTTCCGAACAGGCCCTCCGGGGAAATGGGCGCGTCGAGGAACACAGAGCGCTCAGCTTCCGTCATCTCGGACAGCGTCAACCATAAGTGTCTCTCGGCGACGGCGAGAGAGGCCATGTTCCGCCCCATGGCTTGCGCAGCGGCTTTAGAAGCTCGTAGAGCGAGGTCCGTAGCGCTCCTCAGGTCCGCCACACAGATAGCACCGGGTCCCTCCTCGTCCAGCTTGAGAAGGAGGTCTGCCTGGTAGATCTGCAGAATAGACATCGTGTGCAGCGCTGAGACTGCTTGCCCGGCGGCGGTGTAAGCGCGTCCGTGCAGCGATGATGTCACTCGGCAGGCTTTGGACGGGAGCGTCGTCTGAACCCGCCGTCCCGCAGAGGGCGGGCAGAGATGCGACGCGACAGCCGTCTCCACCGGAGGAATGGCGAGGTAGCCTCTACTTCCCGCACCGTCGACAGCGGAGAATGCCGCGGAGGTAGAGGTACGCATCCTGGCGGAAAAGGGGGCCTTCCACGACTTTGCAACCTCCTCGTGAAGTTCCGGGAGGAAGGGCGCGGGCCTAGATTTTGACGGAGCCTCGTCTTTGCCGAGAAAGCGCCCGTCTAATCTGTTGCGCGGCGGCAGCGTGGGTGCCTCCCAATCGAGGCCGATGCTTTCTACGGCCTTGGTGAGCAGACGCATCAGCTCAGACTCAATGCCGGCTCTCTTCCCAGAGGGTTGGCGGGGAGCGCTAGCGGAGGGGAGGTCCACAGAGCTCGCCCAATCCTCGCTCTCCGAAGCCAAGAGAGAACACGCCTCGGTGTTGTCGTCCAACTCGATGGCGGACGCGGCGGCGGACGGCGGCCGCTGTCCGTCGGTGAGCGACTCGAGCGAAGCCGGCGAAGCTGGCGGGCGAACCGGCGAGCTTTGGCGGGCTGGAGATAGCTCGGGAGCGCGCTGGGCGCGGCGCTTCTTGCGACGCGGCGTCACGGCAGGCTGGGATACGGGCTCGGAGAACGAAGCCAGGCGAGTCCGCAGAGTCACCATAGGCAAACGTTCGCAGTGATGGCATCCGCCGTCAGCGAGCGCGATGGCCGCGTGATCCTCACCCAGGCAGGACACGCAGATGACATGTCGGTCCTCGTCGCTGAGTGGGGCTCGGCAAGAACCGCAGGAAGGCATCTTTAAAAAGACGCCGCTCTTTTAGAGGGGGTGGGAAAAAAGCAGATATGCAAACACACACACACACTCTATGCAGAGGAAAGGATATAACGCCGGAAAGCACAGCAGGTACGGCGGCTGAAGGCGGCGAGGCCAGCGACTCCAGACTCAATGGCACGTCCCGCTGAAGGCTACAGGTCGACGGCGCGGCTTCTCACTCTGGATCCAGCGATGCGTGAGGCTTCGCTGAAGAGATGAAAATCGACGTAAGAGCAGCTATCGAGCCTAGATATAGGGCGAGACCACGCCCTTTCTGGCGGGACGTGACGATATGGGCGCGAAGGGCCCCCATTCGTCGTGACGTCACGCAGAGCCTCTCTCGATAGGCTGCTGCTATTGCCGCAGAGCAGCCAATAGGCGCGCGAGCTGTCTCGCCTAGGTCTGCTTGCTGCTGCAAAGCGTTTTACATTAGTAAAAAATTAAGGATAATTTTTGGCTTCAATATCTCGTGGAAAAGAGTTTTCCCCATAGCGTAAGATATTACGCAGTACGAGAGATACTCTCGTAAGAGAACTCTATATTAAAGATTAAGTAAAAAGCTACACATAGCCCCTTAAAATAGTTTTCCAGTTAAAATATCCTGAATAATGTATCTTGTCTTACTGCACCAACAGATTTCATTTGTTTTAAATATAAAGTAAAAATGTAAAACTTTTTAAGAAACAACTTTTCAAGCCCCAATTGTTTGAGTTTCTTTTTGGAAAAATAAAAACACCAAAAAGCATCAAAAGGGACATTGGTGCTCCAGAGAACATTACAGTTTTCACTTCGCAAACTAAACTACTCAACACTAAAAATCACAAATTTCATTATAAAACACACTACCAAAATGAAAACTCCTGCTGAGGAACTGGAGATGCTCATCCATGTCAAACTCCACTTTACAAAAAACTCCACAAAAAGTCCACTTTCCCCTCCATAGATGACTCCCATGGAAAAGGCTGATACAAAAAAAATAATCAATTTTTTTAGAAAGCTTCAGAAACTCGGTCAGGTGTTCGAACACCACTGACATAGAAAAGAATAAATATTATGCCACGGTGATTGCACAAGCATTTTTTTTTTTAGAATGGTTCTACTCTCATTAATTAAAAGGCAAAGCCTGAACTCGGTTAACGATTCTCTGGAGTGCTGTCTATTAATACCGGTGTTTTCTTAATGCAACATCTTGCCATTTTGGCAGTAATTGTAAATTTGCGTCCAGGCAGCTGTGTCCTTTAGTGTGGAGAACATGCATCACTTCTCCTGCTACTCTATGACTAGCTATAATTCTGATGTAATGAACGGATATCTAACAGACATAAAGACGTTAGCCATTGAGGGATTTATTTTTGGATAATACTCTTTCGTACGACGTCTCAACAACTGTAACAAATAGTTGCTGTGTAGGTCTACTGACGGATCTACTGTTGTCTGACGGTTATGTTCGCTATTCTATACGACTGGCAGCTAATTCTGTAAATACTGGCTTCATGAAAGCTCGTCAAGGATCGTCAGTAAAATGAGCCATTTTAGAACGTGATCTTTAAACAAAGTACAGTTTGACGTTCTAATTAAGTTTTCATCCTTTGACAATTTATTGACCATTTAGGACAATCCTGGCTCCAAATGGTGCAACACAAATGCAAACTTATCAAGATAATAGTCATTATCATAACTCAGCTTTCTGGACTCTTCCAGCCAGTCATTTTGTACGTCTCATCTGCACTGTAAAGCGTGCGGTATATATATATGCACCACTGTGCAGGGGTCCTATACAGGAGATTCTTTGGAAGGCCGGGTCCCACTGGGCCGCACTGAAACGTATTATAATAAACATGCCAAGCTCTGCTCTCGGCTCTCCTGCACCCAGCCAGAGACAACACGACTCCTCATCTTTGCTCCAACAATGGCATTAGACTGTCAAAGACACTTTCAAACTGCCCTGATACACCGCCAACTGCTCCATTTAACAATAATTCAACCTCGGGCCAAGTGCACCAGAGCCAAACAGTCATCCTGAGCTGCCCTTGTTTTTCTACAGGTATTTTGGGGGGGGTTATGGTTGCTGTTTTGGTGATTTGGGCTGTGTTTGGATGCAGGTACTTCTTTAGGACATCATAGTGAGGTATGACCTTTAACAGACAACAATTGAACTGATTTACATAAAAACATAAGAAATCAGCATCTGAGGAGGAGTGGCACATGCAAGGCCATGTTTTAGCATGAGCTGTTTTGCGATGCCTCTGTCATTCAGGCATGTAGTAAAAGCATCATAAATGGTTAAGCCATCGAAATGACATCACC